>JAJQXZ010000046.1:22500-74659 GCA_021613375.1 Megaleporinus macrocephalus | reverse complement strand
TAACTAGTTACAGTTACTCAGTACATGTACTTCAGTGTATTATTGTATTAAATACAGAGGTGGGTATAACTAGTTACAGTTACTCAGTACATGTACTTCAGTGTATTATTGTATTAAATACAGAGGTGGGTATAACTAGTTACAGTTACTCAGTACATGTACTTCAGTATATTATTGTATTAAATACAGAGGTGGGTATAACTAGTTACAGTTACTCAGTACATGTACTTCAGTTATTATTGTATTAAATACAGAGGTGGGTATAACTAGTTACAGTTACTCAGTACATGTACTTCAGTATATTATTGTATTAAATACAGAGGTGGGTAGTAACTAGTTACAGTTACTCATTACATTTACTTCAGTATATTATTGTATCAATACAGAGGTGAGTAGTAACTAGTTACAGTTACTCAGTACATGTACTTCAGTATATTATTGTATTAAATACAGAGGTGGGTATAACTAGTTACAGTTACTCAGTACATGTACTTCAGTATATTATTGTATTAAATACAGAGGTGGGTATAACTAGTTACAGTTACTCAGTACATGTACTTCAGTATATTATTGTATCAATACAGAGGTGGGTAGTAACTAGTTACAGTTACTCAGTACATGTACTTCAGTATATTATTGTATTAAATACAGAGGTGGGTAGTAACTAGTTACAGTTACTCAGTACATGTACTTCAGTATATAATAGTAATAAATACAGAGGTGGGTATAACTAGTTACAGCTTACTCAAGTACATGTACAATTCAGTATATTATTGTATTCAATACAGAGGTGGGTAGTAACTTGCTCTACAGTACTCGAGACCATTTACTTCAGTATATATTGTATCAATACAGAGGTGACGTAGGTAACTAGTTACAGTTACTCAAGTACATGTACTTCAGTATATTATGTATTAATACAGAGGTGGGTATAACTAGTTACAGTACTCAGTACATGTACTTCACAGGTATATATATTGTATTAACTACAGAGGTGAGTAGTAACTAGTACTGTACTCAGTACCTACTCAGTAAACAGGGGTAAGTACAGTTCCAGTATACCTCTATATTGTATTAAATAACAGAGGTAGGTAGTAAGTAGTTACAGTTACTCAGTACGATGTACTTCCCAGTTATATTATTGTATTAAATCACAGAGGGTGGGTATAACTAGTTACAGTACTCAGTAAATGTACTTCAGTATATTATTGCTATTAAATTACAGAGGGTGGGTATAAACTAGTACAGTTACTCAATACATTTACTTCAGTATATCTATTGCTATCAATACAGAGGTGGGTCGTAAGCTAGTTACAGTTACCTCAGACTACATGTACTTCACGTATATTATTGTATTAAATACAGAGGTGGGTCTTAACTAGTTACAGTTACTCAGTACATGTACTTCAGTGTATTATTGTATTAAATACAGAGGTGGGTATAACTAGTTACAGTTACTCAGTAGATATACTTCAGTATATTATTGTATTAAATACAGAGGTGGGTATAACTAGTTACAGTTACTCAGTACATGTACTTCAGTTTATTATTGTATTAAATACAGAGGTGGGTATAACTAGTTACAGTTACTCAGTACATGTACTTCAGTATATTATTGTATTAAATACAGAGGTGGGTAGTAACTAGTTACTGTTACTCAGTACATGTACTTCAGTGTATTATTGTATTAAATACAGAGGTGGGTATAACTAGTTACAGTTACTCAGTACATGTACTTCAGTGTATTATTGTATTAAATACAGAGGTGGGTATAACTAGTTACAGTTACTCAGTACATATACTTCAGTATATTATTGTATTAAATACAGAGGTGGGTATAACTAGTTACAGTTACTCAGTACATGTACTTCAGTTTATTATTGTATTAAATACAGAGGTGGGTATAACTAGTTACAGTTACTCAATACATTTACTTCAGTATATTATTGTATCAATACAGAGGTGAGTAGTAACTAGTTACAGTTACTCAGTACATGTACTTCAGTATATTATTGTATTAAATACAGAGGTGGGTATAACTAGTTACAGTTACTCAGTACATGTACCTCAGTATATTATTGTATTAAATACAGAGGTGGGTATAACTAGTTACAGTTACTCAGTACATGTACTTCAGTATATTATTGTATTAAATACAGAGGTGGGTATAACTAGTTACAGTTACTCAGTACATGTACTTCAGTGTATTATTGTATTAAATACAGAGGTGGGTATAACTAGTTACAGTTACTCAGTACATGTACTTCAGTGTATTATTGTATTAAATACAGAGGTGGGTATAACTAGTTACAGTTACTCAGTACATGTACTTCAGTATATTATTGTATTAAATACAGAGGTGGGTATAACTAGTTACAGTTACTCAGTACATGTACTTCAGTGTATTATTGTATTAAATACAGAGGTGGGTATAACTAGTTACAGTTACTCAGTAGATGTACTTCAGTATATTATTGTATTAAATACAGAGGTGGGTATAACTAGTTACAGTTACTCAGTACATGTACTTCAGTATAGTATTGTATTAAATACAGAGGTGGGTAGTAACTAGTTACTGTTACTCAGTACATGTACTTCAGTGTATTATTGTATTAAATACAGAGGTGGGTATAACTAGTTACAGTTACTCAGTACATGTACTTCAGTGTATTATTGTATTAAATACAGAGGTGGGTATAACTAGTTACAGTTACTCAGTAGATATACTTCAGTATATTATTGTATTAAATACAGAGGTGGGTATAACTAGTTACAGTTACTCAGTACATGTACTTCAGTTTATTATTGTATTAAATACAGAGGTGGGTATAACTAGTTACAGTTACTCAGTACATGTACTTCAGTATATTATTGTATTAAATACAGAGGTGGGTAGTATCTAGTTACAGTTACTCAATACATTTACTTCAGTATATTATTGTATCAATACAGAGGTGAGTAGTAACTAGTTACAGTTACTCAGTACATGTACTTCAGTATATTATTGTATTAAATACAGAGGTGGGTATAACTAGTTACAGTACTTAGTACATGTACTTCAGTATATTATTGTATTAAATACAGAGGTGAGTAGTAACTAGTTACAGTTACTCAGTACATGTACTTCAGTGTATTATTGTATTAAATACAGAGGTGGGTATAACTAGTTACAGTTACTCAGTAGATGTACTTCAGTATATTATTGTATTAAATACAGAGGTGGGTATAACTAGTTACAGTTACTCAGTACATGTACTTCAGTATATTATTGTATTAAATACAGAGGTGGGTATAACTAGTTACAGTTACTCAGTACATGTACTTCAGTATATTATTGTATTAAATACAGAGGTGGGTAGTAACTAGTTACAGTTACTCAATACGTTTACTTCAGTATATTATTGTATCAATACAGAGGTGAGTAGTAACTAGTTACAGTTACTCAGTACATGTACTTCAGTATATTATTGTATTAAATACAGAGGTAGGTATAACTAGTTACAGTACTTAGTACATGTACTTCAGTATATTATTGTATTAAATACAGAGGTGGGTATAACTAGTTACAGTTACTCAATACATTTACTTCAGTATATTATTGTATCAATACAGAGGTGGGTAGTAAGTAGTTACAGTTACTCAGTACATGTACTTCAGTATATTATTGTATTAAATACAGAGGTGGGTATAACTAGTTACAGTTACTCAGTACATGTACTTCAGTATATTATTGTATTAAATACAGAGGTGGGTATAACTAGTTACAGTTACTCAGTACATGTACTTCAGTATATTATTGTATTATATACAGAGGTGGGTATAACTAGTTACAGTTACTCAATACATTTACTTCAGTATATTATTGTATCAATACAGAGGTGGGTAGTAACTAGTTACTGTTACTCAGTACATGTACTTCAGTGTATTATTGTATTAAATACAGAGGTGGGTATAACTAGTTACAGTTACTCAGTACATGTACTTCAGTGTATTATTGTATTAAATACAGAGGTGGGTATAACTAGTTACAGTTACTCAGTAGATATACTTCAGTATATTATTGTATTAAATACAGAGGTGGGTATAACTAGTTACAGTTACTCAGTACATGTACTTCAGTATATTATTGTATTAAATACAGAGGTGGGTATAACTAGTTACAGTTACTCAGTACATGTACTTCAGTATATTATTGTATTAAATACAGAGGTGGGTAGTAACTAGTTACAGTTACTCAATACATTTACTTCAGTATATTATTGTATCAATACAGAGGTGAGTAGTAACTAGTTACAGTTACTCAGTACATGTACTTCAGTATATTATTGTATTAAATACAGAGGTGGGCATAACTAGTTACAGTTACTCAGTACATGTACCTCAGTATATTATTGTATTAAATACAGAGGTAGGTAGTAACTAGTTACAGTTACTCAGTACATGTTCTTCAGTATATTATTGTATTAAATACAGAGGTGGGTATAACTAGTTACAGTTACTCAGTACATGTACTTCAGTGTATTATTGTATTAAATACAGAGGTGGGTATAACTAGTTACAGTTACTCAGTAGATATACTTCAGTGTATTATTGTATTAAATACAGAGGTGGGTATAACTAGTTACAGTTACTCAGTACATGTACTTCAGTTTATTATTGTATTAAATACAGAGGTGGGTATAACTAGTTACAGTTACTCAGTACATGTACTTCAGTATATTATTGTATTAAATACAGAGGTGGGTAGTAACTAGTTACAGTTACTCAATACATTTACTTCAGTATATTATTGTATCAATACAGAGGTGAGTAGTAACTAGTTACAGTTACTCAGTACATGTACTTCAGTATATTATTGTATTAAATACAGAGGTGGGTATAACTAGTTACAGTCCTTAGTACATGTACTTCAGTATATTATTGTATTAAATACAGAGGTGGGTATAACTAGTTACAGTTACTCAGTACATGTACTTCAGTATATTATTGTATTAAATACAGAGGTGGGTATAACTAGTTACAGTTACTCAATACATTTACTTCAGTATATTATTGTATCAATACAGAGGTGGGTAGTAACTAGTTACTGTTACTCAGTACATGTACTTCAGTGTATTATTGTATTAAATACAGAGGTGGGTATAACTAGTTACAGTTACTCAGTACATGTACTTCAGTGTATTATTGTATTAAATACAGAGGTGGGTATAACTAGTTACAGTTACTCAGTAGATATACTTCAGTATATTATTGTATTAAATACAGAGGTGGGTATAACTAGTTACAGTTACTCAGTACATGTACTTCAGTTTATTATTGTATTAAATACAGAGGTGGGTATAACTAGTTACAGTTACTCAGTACATGTACTTCAGTATATTATTGTATTAAATACAGAGGTGGGTAGTAACTAGTTACAGTTACTCAATACATTTACTTCAGTATATTATTGTATCAATACAGAGGTGAGTAGTAACTAGTTACAGTTAATCAGTACATGTACTTCAGTATATTATTGTATTAAATACAGAGGTGGGTATAACTAGTTACAGTACTTAGTACATGTACTTCAGTATATTATTGTATTAAATACAGAGGTGGGTATAACTAGTTACAGTTACTCAGTAGATATACTTCAGTGTATTATTGTATTAAATACAGAGGTGGGTATAACTAGTTACAGTTACTCAGTACATGTACTTCAGTTTATTATTGTATTAAATACAGAGGTGGGTATAACTAGTTACAGTTACTCAGTACATGTACTTCAGTATATTATTGTATTAAATACAGAGGTGGGTAGTAACTAGTTACAGTTACTCAATACATTTACTTCAGTATATTATTGTATCAATACAGAGGTGAGTAGTAACTAGTTACAGTTACTCAGTACATGTACTTCAGTATATTATTGTATTAAATACAGAGGTGGGTATAACTAGTTACAGTCCTTAGTACATGTACTTCAGTATATTATTGTATTAAATACAGAGGTGGGTATAACTAGTTACAGTTACTCAGTACATGTACTTCAGTATATTATTGTATTAAATACAGAGGTGGGTATAACTAGTTACAGTTACTCAGTACATGTACTTCAGTATATTATTGTATTAAATACAGAGGTGGGTAGTAACTAGTTACAGTTACTCAATACATTTACTTCAGTATATTATTGTATCAATACAGAGGTGAGTAGTAACTAGTTACAGTTACTCAGTACATGTACTTCAGTATATTATTGTATTAAATACAGAGGTGGGTATAACTAGTTACAGTACTTAGTACATGTACTTCAGTATATTATTGTATTAAATACAGAGGTGGGTATAACTAGTTACAGTTACTCAGTACATGTACTTCAGTATATTATTGTATTAAATACAGAGGTGGGTATAACTAGTTACAGTTACTCAATACATTTACTTCAGTATATTATTGTATCAATACAGAGGTGGGTATAACTAGTTACAGTTACTCAGTACATGTACTTCAGTGTATTATTGTATTAAATACAGAGGTGGGTATAACTAGTTACAGTTACTCAGTAGATATACTTCAGTGTATTATTGTATTAAATACAGAGGTGGTTATAACTAGTTACAGTTACTCAGTACATGTACTTCAGTTTATTATTGTATTAAATACAGAGGTGGGTATAACTAGTTACAGTTACTCAGTACATGTACTTCAGTATATTATTGTATTAAATACAGAGGTGGGTAGTTACTAGTTACAGTTACTCAATACATTTACTTCAGTATATTATTGTATCAATACAGAGGTGAGTAGTAACTAGTTACAGTTACTCAGTACATGTACTTCAGTATATTATTGTATTAAATACAGAGGTGGGTATAACTAGTTACAGTACTTAGTACATGTACTTCAGTATATTATTGTATTAAATACAGAGGTGAGTAGTAACTAGTTACAGTTACTCAGTACATGTACTTCAGTGTATTATTGTATTAAATACAGAGGTGGGTATAACTAGTTACAGTTACTCAGTACATGTACCTCTGTATATTATTGTATTAAATACAGAGGTAGGTAGTAACTAGTTACAGTTACTCAGTACATGTACTTCAGTGTATTATTGTATTAAATACAGAGGTGGGTATAACTAGTTACAGTTACTCAGTAGATGTACTTCAGTATATTATTGTATTAAATACAGAGGTGGGTATAACTAGTTACAGTTACTCAATACATTTACTTCAGTATATTATTGTATCAATACAGAGGTGGGTAGTAAGTAGTTACAGTTACTCAGTACATGTACTTCAGTATATTATTGTATTAAATACAGAGGTGGGTATAACTAGTTACAGTTACTCAGTACATGTACTTCAGTATATTATTGTATTAAATACAGAGGTGGGTATAACTAGTTACAGTTACTCAGTACATGTACTTCAGTATATTATTGTATTACATACAGAGGTGGGTATAACTAGTTACAGTTACTCAATACATTTACTTCAGTATATTATTGTATCAATACAGAGGTGGGTAGTAACTAGTTACTGTTACTCAGTACATGTACTTCAGTGTATTATTGTATTAAATACAGAGGTGGGTATAACTAGTTACAGTTACTCAGTACATGTACTTCAGTGTATTATTGTATTAAATACAGAGGTGGGTATAACTAGTTACAGTTACTCAGTAGATATACTTCAGTATATTATTGTATTAAATACAGAGGTGGGTATAACTAGTTACAGTTACTCAGTACATGTACTTCAGTTTATTATTGTATTAAATACAGAGGTGGGTATAACTAGTTACAGTTACTCAGTACATGTACTTCAGTATATTATTGTATTAAATACAGAGGTGGGTAGTAACTAGTTACTGTTACTCAGTACATGTACTTCAGTGTATTATTGTATTAAATACAGAGGTGGGTATAACTAGTTACAGTTACTCAGTACATGTACTTCAGTGTATTATTGTATTAAATACAGAGGTGGGTATAACTAGTTACAGTTACTCAGTAGATATACTTCAGTATATTATTGTATTAAATACAGAGGTGGGTATAACTAGTTACAGTTACTCAGTACATGTACTTCAGTTTATTATTGTATTAAATACAGAGGTGGGTATAACTAGTTACAGTTACTCAATACATTTACTTCAGTATATTATTGTATCAATACAGAGGTGAGTAGTAACTAGTTACAGTTACTCAGTACATGTACTTCAGTATATTATTGTATTAAATACAGAGGTGGGTATAACTAGTTACAGTTACTCAGTACATGTACCTCAGTATATTATTGTATTAAATACAGAGGTGGGTATAACTAGTTACAGTTACTCAGTACATGTACTTCAGTATATTATTGTATTAAATACAGAGGTGGGTATAACTAGTTACAGTTACTCAGTACATGTACTTCAGTGTATTATTGTATTAAATACAGAGGTGGGTATAACTAGTTATAGTTACTCAGTACATGTACTTCAGTATATTATTGTATTAAATACAGAGGTGGGTATAACTAGTTACAGTTACTCAGTACATGTACTTCAGTATATTATTGTATTAAATACAGAGGTGGGTAGTAACTAGTTACAGTTACTCAATACATTTACTTCAGTATATTATTGTATCAATACAGAGGTGAGTAGTAACTAGTTACAGTTACTCAGTACATGTACTTCAGTATATTATTGTATTAAATACAGAGGTGGGTATAACTAGTTACAGTTACTCAGTACATGTACTTCAGTATATTATTGTATTAAATACAGAGGTGGGTAGTAACTAGTTACAGTTACTCAGTACATGTACTTCAGTGTATTATTGTATTAAATACAGAGGTGGGTATAACTAGTTACAGTTACTCAGTACATGTACTTCAGTATATTATTGTATTAAATACAGAGGTGGGTAGTAACTAGTTACAGTTACTCAGTACATGTACTTCAGTATATTATTGTATTAAATACAGAGGTGGGTATAACTAGTTACAGTTACTCAGTACATGTACTTCAGTATATTATTGTATTAAATACAGAGGTGGGTATAACTAGTTACAGTTACTCAGTACATGTACTTCAGTATATTATTGTATTAAATACAGAGGTGGGTAGTAACTAGTTACAGTTACTCAGTACGTTTACTTCAGTATATTATTGTATTCAATACAGAGGTGGGTAGTAACTAGTTACAGTTACTCAGTACATGTACTTCAGTATATTATTGTATTAAATACAGAGGTAGGTATAACTAGTTACAGTTACTTAGTACATGTACTTCAGTATATTATTGTATTAAATACAGAGGTGGGTATAACTAGTTACAGTTACTCAATACATTTACTTCAGTATATTATTGTATCAATACAGAGGTGGGTAGTAAGTAGTTACAGTTACTCAGTACATGTACTTCAGTATATTATTGTATTAAATACAGAGGTGGGTATAACTAGTTACAGTTACTCAGTACATGTACTTCAGTATATTATTGTATTAAATACAGAGGTGGGTATAACTAGTTACAGTTACTCAGTACATGTACTTCAGTATATTATTGTATTATATACAGAGGTGGGTATAACTAGTTACAGTTACTCAATACATTTACTTCAGTATATTATTGTATCAATACAGAGGTGGGTAGTAACTAGTTACTGTTACTCAGTACATGTACTTCAGTGTATTATTGTATTAAATACAGAGGTGGGTATAACTAGTTACAGTTACTCAGTACATGTACTTCAGTGTATTATTGTATTAAATACAGAGGTGGGTATAACTAGTTACAGTTACTCAGTAGATATACTTCAGTATATTATTGTATTAAATACAGAGGTGGGTATAACTAGTTACAGTTACTCAGTACATGTACTTCAGTATATTATTGTATTAAATACAGAGGTGGGTATAACTAGTTACAGTTACTCAGTACATGTACTTCAGTATATTATTGTATTAAATACAGAGGTGGGTAGTAACTAGTTACAGTTACTCAATACATTTACTTCAGTATATTATTGTATCAATACAGAGGTGAGTAGTAACTAGTTACAGTTACTCAGTACATGTACTTCAGTATATTATTGTATTAAATACAGAGGTGGGTATAACTAGTTACAGTTACTCAGTACATGTACCTCAGTATATTATTGTATTAAATACAGAGGTAGGTAGTAACTAGTTACAGTTACTCAGTACATGTACTTCAGTATATTATTGTATTAAATACAGAGGTGGGTATAACTAGTTACAGTTACTCAGTACATGTACTTCAGTGTATTATTGTATTAAATACAGAGGTGGGTATAACTAGTTACAGTTACTCAGTAGATATACTTCAGTGTATTATTGTATTAAATACAGAGGTGGGTATAACTAGTTACAGTTACTCAGTACATGTACTTCAGTTTATTATTGTATTAAATACAGAGGTGGGTATAACTAGTTACAGTTACTCAGTACATGTACTTCAGTATATTATTGTATTAAATACAGAGGTGGGTAGTAACTAGTTACAGTTACTCAATACATTTACTTCAGTATATTATTGTATCAATACAGAGGTGAGTAGTAACTAGTTACAGTTACTCAGTACATGTACTTCAGTATATTATTGTATTAAATACAGAGGTGGGTATAACTAGTTACAGTCCTTAGTACATGTACTTCAGTATATTATTGTATTAAATACAGAGGTGGGTATAACTAGTTACAGTTACTCAGTACATGTACTTCAGTATATTATTGTATTAAATACAGAGGTGGGTATAACTAGTTACAGTTACTCAATACATTTACTTCAGTATATTATTGTATCAATACAGAGGTGGGTAGTAACTAGTTACTGTTACTCAGTACATGTACTTCAGTGTATTATTGTATTAAATACAGAGGTGGGTATAACTAGTTACAGTTACTCAGTACATGTACTTCAGTGTATTATTGTATTAAATACAGAGGTGGGTATAACTAGTTACAGTTACTCAGTAGATATACTTCAGTATATTATTGTATTAAATACAGAGGTGGGTATAACTAGTTACAGTTACTCAGTACATGTACTTCAGTTTATTATTGTATTAAATACAGAGGTGGGTATAACTAGTTACAGTTACTCAGTACATGTACTTCAGTATATTATTGTATTAAATACAGAGGTGGGTAGTAACTAGTTACAGTTACTCAATACATTTACTTCAGTATATTATTGTATCAATACAGAGGTGAGTAGTAACTAGTTACAGTTAATCAGTACATGTACTTCAGTATATTATTGTATTAAATACAGAGGTGGGTATAACTAGTTACAGTACTTAGTACATGTACTTCAGTATATTATTGTATTAAATACAGAGGTGGGTATAACTAGTTACAGTTACTCAGTACATGTACCTCAGTATATTATTGTATTAAATACAGAGGTGGGTATAACTAGTTACAGTTACTCAGTACATGTACTTCAGTTTATTATTGTATTAAATACAGAGGTGGGTATAACTAGTTACAGTTACTCAGTACATGTACTTCAGTATATTATTGTATTAAATACAGAGGTGGGTAGTAACTAGTTACAGTTAATACATTTACTTCAGTATATTATTGTATCAATACAGAGGTGAGTAGTAACTAGTTACAGTTACTCAGTACATGTACTTCAGTATATTATTGTATTAAATACAGAGGTGGGTATAACTAGTTACAGTACTTAGTACATGTACTTCAGTATATTATTGTATTAAATACAGAGGTGAGTAGTAACTAGTTACAGTTACTCAGTACATGTACTTCAGTGTATTATTGTATTAAATACAGAGGTGGGTATAACTAGTTACAGTTACTCAGTACATGTACCTCAGTATATTATTGTATTAAATACAGAGGTAGGTAGTAACTAGTTACAGTTACTCAGTACATGTACTTCAGTGTATTATTGTATTAAATACAGAGGTGGGTATAACTAGTTACAGTTACTCAGTAGATGTACTTCAGTATATTATTGTATTAAATACAGAGGTGGGTATAACTAGTTACAGTTACTCAGTACATGTACTTCAGTATATTATTGTATTAAATACAGAGGTGGGTAGTAACTAGTTACAGTTACTCAATACGTTTACTTCAGTATATTATTGTATCAATACAGAGGTGAGTAGTAACTAGTTACAGTTACTCAGTACATGTACTTCAGTATATTATTGTATTAAATACAGAGGTGGGTATAACTAGTTACAGTACTTAGTACATGTACTTCAGTATATTATTGTATTAAATACAGAGGTGGGTATAACTAGTTACAGTTACTCAATACATTTACTTCAGTATATTATTGTATCAATACAGAGGTGGGTAGTAACTAGTTACAGTTACTCAGTACATGTACTTCAGTATATTATTGTATTAAATACAGAGGTAGGTAGTAACTAGTTACAGTACTTAGTACATGTACTTCAGTATATTATTGTATTAAATACAGAGGTGGCTAGTGACTAAAACAATAAACTACATGGGGAAATGAATCAAAGCCAGTAGAAAGGTTTTCTTGTAAATGTTTAATTAAAGAGAATTACACGCGTGTATTTACTGCTAACAAGCCAAAGCAGTGCTCATCTCTAAAGTAGGCGTGTCTACCTGACGGTTGAGGAGCTGCTGGGTTTTTGCAGGTGTGGAACTGTAACGGTTTAAGGAGAGCAGGGTTGGAGGTAGTAGTGTTAGCTGAATATTAATACTCTCCTACATGTACTTAGTAATGTGCTTTATTACGTTACGTATTAACATACATAATCCCACTGCTGCCCTCATAATCCCACAATCCCACTGCTGCCCCTATAATCCCACAATCCCACTGCTGCCCCATAAACCCATAATCCCACTGCTGCCCTCATAATCCCACAATCCCACTGCTGCCCCTATAATCCCACAATCCCACTGCTGCCCCTATAATCCCACAATCCCACTGCTGCCCCATAAACCCATAATCCCACTGCTGCCCTTATAATCCTACGATTCCACTGCTGCCCTCATAATCCCACAATCCCACTGCTGCCCTCATAATCCCACAATCCCACTGCTGCCCCTATAATCCCACAATCCCACTGCTGCCCCATAAACCCATAATCCCACTGCTGCCCTTATAATCCTACAATTCCACTGCTGCCCTCATAATCCCACAATCCCACTGCTGCCCTCATAATCCTACAATCCCACTGCTGCCCTCATAATCCCACAATCCCACTGCTGCCCTTATAATCCTGCAATCCCACTGCTGCCCCATAAACCCATAATCCTACAATTCCACTGCCACTCTTATAATCCCACTGCTGCTTCCATAATCCCACTGCTGCTCCCATAATCCCACCGCTGCCCCATAATCCCACAATCCCACTGCTGCCCCATAATCCCACTGCTGCCCTCATAATCCTACAATTCCACTGCCACTCTTATAATCCCACTGCTGCTCCCATAATAAGACTTTTGTCCCCATGCTGCTGCACTGTTACTGTCTGGCAGTTTCCTCCATGTCATTTCTTTTCTGCTCCCGCAAACCGATAACACCAGTGCTTCTCCCATAATACCACTGCTTCTCCCATAATACCACTGCTTCTCCCATAATCCCACTGCTTCTCCCATAATCCCACTGCTTCTCCCATAATACCACTGCTTCTCCCATAATACCACTGCTTCTCCCATAATCCCACTGCTGCTGTAAGTCTATTGTGAATACTGTTTTACTGAGTACAGTTAGCTTATTTCTGTAATTGATTAATTGTCCTCAGTTGGACGTCTGTTAAGGAGACATCGTTATCTCTGCCGATATCGTCTTCAGCAGCAACAGCAGTGAGATCTTAACAGAGTCAACGAAGCTAAACAGATTGTTACTAGAAGCAGAACAGTACTACACAGAAACTAAACCTCGTCTACCGCAGGTGTGTCTGTTAACCTCGCAAAGCTGATATTCCTCAGACCTGGTGTCTGATTCAGCACCACAGTTTTACTGATTTAACAGATCCTCGTCGCTCAGCGCTGTGATCAGATCACCTAATAAACTTATTCAGCTGGTGGTGCCAAATTTACAAAAGCTTTTTTAAAAAAATACAAGATTGATCCTAAAATTACAAGAAACGTTATCTTGTTACATTTTCTTTTTAAAAGAGATAAAAAAAGTTTGCTTTCTTTTCCAAGATACAGTTTTACAAAGTTTTTAAAAACATTGAGGAGCATTTTTTAGGAATAGCTGCTGTTCCTTAGATTGTTGCGGAGAAGTATGATAAACTAAAGAATAAGAATAAATCATTTGTGAATCTGACGACAGCTCTTAATCCAGAAAAGACCAACACCAGAATGTACTGATACTTCTTATTGATATATTCTGTATAATGTCAGTGTAGTCCAAGTACATTTTTAAAAACACAGGAGATGCAACTTGTAAGACTGCTTCAGATCTGGAGGTCTGGAGCAGCTCTCCTGCTGCTGGCGCTGCTGACTGGTGATGTTCGGCGGTTTGCGGAGAGAGCGGGGCTATGCCGTGAGTCTGAGCTCCTGTGTGCCGCAGAGTCTGGTGTTTGGGGCCGGCTGGGTCTCCTAGAGTCCGGTTTAACTATAGGCCGGCCGTAGGACACGGGGTTACCGATGTGGGACCGAATTCCTCCAGCCGCAAAGCTGCTGCAGGACTCTCCGCTGTCTGAGGCATTGCCCTCCATTACGATGCTGCAGTGCCTTGGGCCGCTGAATTTCCGGGGTCTCCGAGCACCATTTGTTGGGCAGGTAGTGGGGCAGGAAGTCGAGTCCGTTACTGGAAGGGTTGGGTAGTCTGAACTCTCTGTCTCAAGCTCTTGCGAATCCTCATGTAGGTGATCAGGTTTGTCCAGGCAAGAGCGGACCTCATTGCTTGTGTTGTTGGAGTTGTTGTTGCGCTCCGTGGGACTCGGCACAAAATCCTTGCCTTCCTTCTGAACTTCCTGTCCTGGCCTCCCTCCAGCTTGACCTTGGATGGGCAGGAAAGCAGATGACCCGCTGATTAGAGGCGGGTAAGCCGGTCCATTTGCTTGCTTCTCAAGAAGCAGCGTGTACCCACTCGGCGCTGTTGGGATCGTGGCCTTGCATCCTTGACTGACGCACACTTGATGCACCACTGAATTCTTTTTGGACTTGGCACCGTAGCAGTCATCCAGGTCATCCTTCAAGTGCGGGTAGTAGTCCAGAATACCCTTCTTGAGCTTCTTGTATGCAAGGTGCAGGATCTCCAGCAAGCTAAGAAAAAGAGAAACCGCCGCTATGACTTGCATGAACACCATGAACACGCTTTTCTCCGTTGGGCGTGAGACAAAGCAGTCCACCACGTCTGGACAAGGTTCACGTTCACATTTGTACAGTGTCTGCAGCTGGTTCCCATACAGCAGATGCTGACCCAGCATGAACCCCACCTCCACCACTGACCGGGTCACTATGTGTGCGATGTAGGTACGCAAAAGCGATCCCCTGAGGGGGGCCTTGTTCAGTTTGCCCTGCTCCAGCTGTCTCATCTCCCTCTCTACCCTCTTGCGAGCCTCCGCCTGATCCGTGTCTAGGGCCTCCATCTCCCGTCGCAGTGCCACCTTCTTGCAGTGCCGCTCCTTTTCCAGGGCTCTCAGCTGGTAGATGGCATGACCCATATAGACGAGCGAGGGTGAAGAGACGAAGATGACCTGTTGGGATTTAAAACCATGATACGTTAACTTGACCACCACATCCCTAGATTATCATTGCATATGTCTGAGATCGTGGTTCCCAATTCTAGTCCTGCTATAACACACCCAGTTCAGCTCAGGAAGAGCTTGTTGATTAGATGGAGAGTTGGATCCAGTATGGAACCGGGAAACACCAAGGAGAGGGATACTCCGGAAGCAGTGTTGGGAACACTTGGGAACAATTCACCAGAGGTTCTTCAGCCAGATTTTCTGATGTACTAACAATAACTGTTGTTTTTTTACAAGATCTTTCCTGAACATATCTGATCCAATTTCTTCTGACTATCCCATGAAGTTTATTGAAGCTACCCCTTTTTCACCGATTGCACTGGTGCTCCCCCGAGGAGGATGGGATTCTCTGTGTTCATTGTTTCTTCTGCATGTTCTTAAAGAGCTTTACCTGTAAATTTGCTAATCTTCCTTAGAACGCTGGTTGTTCCAGTGACAACCAAGCAGTCTAATTCCAGAACACACTTGATTAAAGGTACTAGCTAATTGGGTAGTCATGTGGTGCCACACGTAGAGTCTTTGAGTGTAAAACTGAACTAACACTGGAAGTTGGTGTTGCAATCTGAAGGCAGCAAGCATGTCGTGAGCCCATGGATGTAATGTAAGTTAGCATGGCTGAAGGTTCTGTTTCAGGATGTAAATGAATGGTAAATATAAACCGTTCTATCAAAACAGGCCAGCTTTCGATGATATCTGAGATCAGCGTTGCTTCAAATTCAGTATTTGAAGTGCTTTCACAATCTGAAGAATGAACGTTTTGATGCCGTGGTGTGATATTTCTATTAGTTCAGAGGTTTTAGTTTTTATTGAAGGGCCGGTTTTGCCAGAACAATGATTTGTGAAAGGCCAGAGGGAGGCAGCAGTAGCCCGGGAGTGGCCAGTCCCATACACTAGACTGAGCCTGGCGACTCTTCATGCCGCCCCCAGATATGGATAGTGAGGCAGCCAGCTGTTATCAATGAATCAATGAGCTTTTTTTTTTACGAGGAACAAACTAGTTACCAATCAGGGGTGCGTTTCCCAAAACGTTCGTAACGCTAAGTACTTTGTACCCTCATATTTAAGAACATTCTTAAAATTAGGAATGTTTCTCGAAGGCCTTCGTAACTAACGTAGTACGTAAAGTCGGACACTACACGTATTTATACAAACATGAATTTATGAAGATTTAAAATCACTTTTGAAAGCATAATTCCATCACGAATATTACATCCACCGTCAACAAATATATTTAACAGCGTGAATTCTGTAAACAGTAACTTCTAGAATAAACAGGTGTTTGTTTGTGTCATGGTGTAGTGGGAAGCAAACTGCCCACCACTCTGAAGATCAGAACTGAGTTCAGTACTGTACATTAATGTATATGTTACTTTATTATTTTAAGGTTGGAATCATCATAATCACGTGTTTAAACTGATTAAAGGACAGTACAGTATTTGTTGATATACACATATAAACTACATACTTTTAATAAATTTTATTCCAGTGTATCAGTCGTAGTAGTAAATTAATTGCGTTTGCGTGGCCGGTGTGTCGAGCTAGGAAGGTTAATCGTGTGCCTATTTATAAGCTCGGCGTGCTGTAGACAACAATTGCAAGCAAAATGTTTTCATTAATTTTTTTTACATAAAAGTATGTTTTTTTTAATTATAATTATTTACATAGTGATACATTTGTGGTATAGTAATGAGGAAACGTATGTAAATCGGTGGTTCAGTTCTCAACTGGCAGTGTCTGATTCAGTGCTGATGTGGGGGCGGAGTCAACAAAGAGCTACTTGAAACTAGTTTGTAAGTTTGGAGACTAAGAAGGCGTTCGGGAAACACTCGCAACATTGTGGTTCTTAAAGTTACATCGTTCTTAAAGTTGTTTGTAAATCACTAAGATCAATCGTTATCGGGAAACGCCCCCCAGTTATTAGTCGATGATGGTACATAATAATGTTTGTTGCTTTAATTGTATGTGTGCTGTAAGTTATAATTGAGTCCTTTTAGGTTACGGTGCTGCATGGCTAGCTTCCCATCACTTCAAGGGTCTGTCTGTTAATTATATATATATATACTTTGTCTCGGGCTCTTGTTACGTCCCTGGTGAGACCTGGACTAGGATTTGAGAGAGATGTGCCCCAGATGTGTGCTTTCATTGTGAGATCCTTCTCGTGATTAACACGTTTAGCTGGTGTGTTGGAGCAGGACTGGAACTGTTCACTATAGAACATGTTGAACAGAACAGGACTGAGGACGACCTGCAGGACCCAGTAGCGGATGAGCGAGATGGGGAAGGCGCGGTCGTAGCAGACGTTGCGGCAGCCGGGCTGCATGGTGTTGCAGATGAAGTCGGCCTGCTCGTCGTTCCACACGTCCTCGGCCGCCACTCCCAGCACCAGCATGCGGAAGATGAAGAGAATGGTGAGCCATATCTTCCCCACCATGGTGGAGTGAATGTGCACCTCCTCGAGGATCCCGCCCAGGAAGTTCCAGTCACCCATCTTCACTCACACATTGCTCCTGTGGAGAAAAGATCAGAGCTCTTCAGAGAGGAATCTGGGGCCATCACGGATTTGAGGACATCCTGAAAGTCTTGTTGAGGAATGATTTGTGTATGTTTTTTTTTTCAGAGGCAGAACCCCGGTGGGAGTGAATTCAGAACTTACAACTACTGACTGAATAGATGCCCCAACAGCAGTAGCCTGTTCTAAAGCCCTCCCCGAAAGACGAGAGATAAAATCTTGGCTTGATCTGATGGCGGAGCACTGAAGCAAACCACTGCCACATCTCTCAGCTGTATCATCACCAGCTTACTGAAAAACTGTTGAGGCCGTTAGTGAGTTAGAGAGTGACTAGACTGCGGTGTCGGTGCGGTGAGGCTAAGTCCAGACTCTAAATCTGAGCGTTTAAATATGTGACACTGGGTTTATTCTCAGGACACTGGAAATGAGCTGTGATAACTGGTCCTGATGTCCACTTTAGCTGCTACTCTCAAAGAACAGCTTCCAGAAATCAGTGTCCCAGAATTCAGTGTTGGGATGAAACTCGAGCACGAGATTACTTCAAATCATTACTTTAAGTCATTACTTCAAAACATTACTTCAAAACATTACTTCAAAACATTACTTTAAGTCATTACTTCAAAACATTACTTCAAAACATTACTTCAAAACATTACTTTCAGTCATTACTTCAAAAGATTACTTCAAAACATTACTTCAAATCATTACTTTGTCATTACTTCAAATCATTACTTCAAAAAATTACTTCAAAACATTACTTTAAGTCATTACTTCAAAACATTACTTCAAAACATTACTTTAAGTCATTACTTCAAAACATTACTTCAAAACATTACTTCAAAACATTACTTTCAGTCATTACTTCAAAAGATTACTTCAAAACATTACTTCAAATCATTACTTTGTCATTACTTCAAATCATTACTTCAAAAAATTACTTCAAAACAGTACTTCAAAACAGTACTTCAAAACATTACTTCAAATCAATACCTCAAATCATTACTTCAAAACATTACTTCAAAACATTACTTTCAGTCATTACTTCAAAAGATTACTTCAAAACATTACTTCAAATCATTACTTTGTCATTACTTCAAATCATTACTTCAAAACATTACTTCAAAACATTACTTTAAGTCATTACTTCAAAACATTACTTCAAAACATTACTTCAAAACATTACTTTAAGTCATTACTTCAAAACATTACTTCAAAACATTACTTCAAAACATTACTTTCAGTCATTACTTCAAAAGATTACTTCAAAACATTACTTCAAATCATTACTTTGTCATTACTTCAAATCATTACTTCAAAAAATTACTTCAAAACAGTACTTCAAAACAGTACTTCAAAACATTACTTCAAATCATTACCTCAAATCATTACTTCAAAACATTATTTCAAATCATTACTTTAAGTCATTACTTCAAAACATTACTTCAAAACATTACTTCAAATCATTACTTTAAGTCATTACTTCAAAAGATTACTTCAAAACATTACTTCAAATCATTACTTCAAATCATTACTTTAAGTCATTACTTCAAAACATTACTTCAAAACATTACGTCAAATCATTACTTTAAGTCATTACTTCAAAAGATTACTTCACATCATTACTTTAAGTCATTACTTCAAAACAGTACTTCAAATCATTACTTTAAGTCAATACTTCAAAACATTACTTTAAAACATTACTTTAAAACATTACTTCAAAACATTACTTCAAATCATTACTTCAAAACATTACTTCAAAACATTGCTTCAAATCATTACTTTAAGTCACTACTTCAAAACATTACTTCAAAACATTACTTTAAGTCATTACTTCAAATCATTACTTCAAATCATTACTTTAAAACATTACTTTAAGTCATTACTTCAAATCATTACTTCAAAACATTACTTCTAAGTCATTACTTTAAGTCATTACTTCAAAACATTACTTCAAATCATTACTTCTAAGTCATTACTTCAAATCATTACTTCAAAACATTACTTCAAATCATTACTTTAAGTCATTACTTCAAAACATTACTTCAAATCATTACTTTAAGTCATTACTTCAAAACACTTCAAATCATTACTTCAAATCATTACTTCAAAACATTACTTTAAGTCAATACTTCAAAACATTACTTCAAAACATTACTTCAAAACATGACTTCAAAACATGACTTTAAGTCATTACTTCAAAACATTACTTCAAAACATTACTTTAAGTCATTACTTCAAATCATTACTTCAAAACATTACTTCAAATCATTACTTTAAGTCAATACTTCAAAACATTACTTTAAAACATTACTTTAAAACATTACTTCAAAACATTACTTCAAATCATTACTTCAAATCATTACTTTAAGTAATTACGTCAAATCATTACTTCAAAACATTACTTCAAAACATTGCTTCAAATCATTACTTTAAGTCACTACTTCAAAACATTACTTCAAAACATTACTTTAAGTCATTACTTCAAATCATTACTTCAAATCATTACTTGAAAACATTACTTTAAGTCATTACTTCAAATCATTACTTCAAAACATTACTTCAAATCATTACTTTAAGTCAATACTTCAAAACATTACTTCAAATCATTACTTTAAGTCATTACTCCAAAACATTACTTCAAAACATTACTTCAAATCATTACTTTAAGTAATTACTTCAAAACACTTCAAATCATTACTTCAAATCATTATTTTAAGTCATTACTTCAAAACATTACTTCAAAACATTACTTTAAGTCATTACTTCAAAACATTACTTCAAAACATTACTTCAAATCATTACTTTAAGTCAATACTTCAAAACATTACTTCAAAACATTACTTCAAATCATTACTTTAAGTCAATACTTCAAAACATTACTTCAAATCATTACTTCAAATCATTACTTTAAGTCATTACTTCAAATCATTACTTTAAGTCACTACTTCAAAACATTACTTCAAATCATTACTTTAAAACATTACTTTAAGTCATTACTTCAAATCATTACTTCAAAACATTACTTCAAATCATTACTTTAAGTCAATACTTCAAATCATTACTTCAAATCATTACTTCAAATCATTACTTTAAGTCATTACTTCAAATCATTACTTCAAAACCTTACTTCAAATCATTACTTCAAATCATTACTTTAAGTCATTACTTTAAATCATTACTTCAAAACATTACTTTAAGTCATTACTTCAAAACATTACTTCAAAACATTACTTCAAATCATTACTTTAAGTCATTACTTCAAAACATTACTTCAAAACATTACTTCAAATCATTACTTTAAGTCATTACTTCAAAACATTACTTCAAAACATTACTTTAAGTCATTACTTCAAATCATTACTTCAAAACATTACTTCAAATCATTACTTTAAGTCAATACTTCAAAACATTACTTCAAATCATTACTTTAAGTAATTACTTCAAATCATTACTTCAAAACATTACTTCAAAACATTGCTTCAAATCATTACTTTAAGTCACTACTTCAAAACATTACTTCAAAACATTACTTTAAGTCATTACTTCAAATCATTACTTCAAATCATTACTTTAAAACATTACTTTAAGTCATTACTTCAAATCATTACTTCAAAACATTACTTCAAATCATTACTTTAAGTCAATACTTCAAAACATTACTTCAAAACATTACTTTAAGTCATTACTTCAAATCATTACTTCAAAACATTACTTCAAATCATTACTTTAAGTCAATACTTCAAAACATTACTTCAAATCATTACTTTAAGTAATTACTTCAAATCATTACTTCAAAACATTACTTCAAAACATTGCTTCAAATCATTACTTTAAGTCACTACTTCAAAACATTACTTCAAATCATTACTTTAAAACATTACTTTAAGTCATTACTTCAAATCATTACTTCAAAACATTACTTCAAATCATTACTTTAAGTCATTACTTCAAAACATTACTTCAAAACATTACTTCAAATCATTACTTTAAGTCATTACTTCAAAACACTTCAAATCATTACTTCAAATCATTACTTCAAATCATTACTTCAAAACATTACTTTAAGTCAATACTTCAAAACATTACTTCAAAACATTACTTCAAAACATGACTTCAAAACATGACTTTAAGTCATTACTTCAAAACATTACTTCAAAACATTACTTTAAGTCATTACTTCAAATCATTACTTCAAAACATTACTTCAAATCATTACTTTAAGTCAATACTTCAAAACATTACTTTAAAACATTACTTTAAAACATTACTTCAAAACATTACTTCAAATCATTACTTCAAATCATTACTTTAAGTAATTACGTCAAATCATTACTTCAAAACATTACTTCAAAACATTGCTTCAAATCATTACTTTAAGTCACTACTTCAAAACATTACTTCAAAACATTACTTTAAGTCATTACTTCAAATCATTACTTCAAATCATTACTTGAAAACATTACTTTAAGTCATTACTTCAAATCATTACTTCAAAACATTACTTCAAATCATTACTTTAAGTCAATACTTCAAAACATTACTTCAAATCATTACTTTAAGTCATTACTCCAAAACATTACTTCAAAACATTACTTCAAATCATTACTTTAAGTAATTACTTCAAAACACTTCAAATCATTACTTCAAATCATTATTTTAAGTCATTACTTCAAAACATTACTTCAAAACATTACTTTAAGTCATTACTTCAAAACATTACTTCAAAACATTACTTCAAATCATTACTTTAAGTCAATACTTCAAAACATTACTTCAAAACATTACTTCAAATCATTACTTTAAGTCAATACTTCAAAACATTACTTCAAATCATTACTTCAAATCATTACTTTAAGTCATTACTTCAAATCATTACTTTAAGTCAATACTTCAAAACATTACTTCAAAACATTACTTCAAATCATTACTTTAAGTCAATACTTCAAAACATTACTTCAAATCATTACTTCAAATCATTACTTTAAGTCATTACTTCAAATCATTACTTTAAAACATTACTTTAAGTCATTACTTCAAATCATTACTTCAAAACATTACTTCAAATCATTACTTTAAGTCAATACTTCAAATCATTACTTCAAATCATTACTTCAAATCATTACTTTAAGTCATTACTTCAAATCATTACTTCAAAACCTTACTTCAAATCATTACTTCAAATCATTACTTTAAGTCATTACTTTAAATCATTACTTCAAAACATTACTTTAAGTCATTACTTCAAAACATTACTTCAAAACATTACTTCAAATCATTACTTTAAGTCATTACTTCAAAACATTACTTCAAAACATTACTTCAAATCATTACTTTAAGTCATTACTTCAAAACATTACTTCAAAACATTACTTTAAGTCATTACTTCAAATCATTACTTCAAAACATTACTTCAAATCATTACTTTAAGTCAATACTTCAAAACATTACTTCAAATCATTACTTTAAGTAATTACTTCAAATCATTACTTCAAAACATTACTTCAAAACATTGCTTCAAATCATTACTTTAAGTCACTACTTCAAAACATTACTTCAAAACATTACTTTAAGTCATTACTTCAAATCATTACTTCAAATCATTACTTTAAAACATTACTTTAAGTCATTACTTCAAATCATTACTTCAAAACATTACTTCAAATCATTACTTTAAGTCAATACTTCAAAACATTACTTCAAAACATTACTTTAAGTCATTACTTCAAATCATTACTTCAAAACATTACTTCAAATCATTACTTTAAGTCAATACTTCAAAACATTACTTCAAATCATTACTTTAAGTAATTACTTCAAATCATTACTTCAAAACATTACTTCAAAACATTGCTTCAAATCATTACTTTAAGTCACTACTTCAAAACATTACTTCAAATCATTACTTTAAAACATTACTTTAAGTCATTACTTCAAATCATTACTTAAAAACATTACTTCAAATCATTACTTTAAGTCATTACTTCAAAACATTACTTCAAAACATTACTTCAAATCATTACTTTAAGTCATTACTTCAAAACATTACTTCAAAACATTACTTCAAATCATTACTTTAAGTCATTATTTCAAAACACTTCAAATCATTACTTCAAATCATTACTTTAAGTCATTACTTCAAATCATTACTTCAAATCATTACTTCAAAACATTACTTCAAAACATTACTTCAAAACATGACTTTAAGTCATTACTTCAAAACATTACTTTAAGTCATTACTTCAAGTCATTACTTCAAAACATTACTTCAAATCATTACTTTAAGTCAATACTTCAAAACATTACTTCAAAAGATTACTTCAAATCATTACTTTAAGTCATTACTTCAAAACATTACTTCAAAACATTACTTCAAATCATTACTTTAAGTCATTACTTCAAAACACTTCAAATCATTACTTCAAATCATTACTTCAAATCATTACTTCAAATCATAACTTCAAATCATTACTTTAAATCATTACTTTAAATCATTACTTCAAATCATTACTTCAAATCATTACTTTAAGTCATTACTTCAAATCATTACTTCAAAACCTTACTTCAAATCATTACTTCAAATCATTACTTTAAGTCATTACTTTAAATCATTACTTCAAAACATTACTTTAAGTCATTACTTCAAAACATTACTTCAAATCATTACTTTAAGTCATTACTTCAAAACATTACTTCAAATCATTACTTTTACTTTAAGTCATTACTTCAAAACATTACTTCAAATCATTACTTTAAGTCATTACTTCAAAACATTACTTCAAAACATTACTTTTACTTTAAGTCATTACTTCAAAACATTACTTCAAATCATTACTTCAAATCATTCAAAACATTACTTCAAATCATTACTTTAAGTCATTACTTCAAAACATTACTTCAAATCATTACTTCAAAACATTACTTCAAATCATTACTTCAAATGATTACTTTAAGTCATTACTTCAAATCATTACTTTAAGTCATTACTTCAAATCATTACTTTAAGTCAATACTTCAAAACATTACTTCAAAACATTACTTCAAATCATTACTTTAAGTCATTACTTCAAAACATTACTTCAAAACATTACTTCAAATCATTACTTCAAATCATTACTTTAAGTAATTACTTCAAATCATTAGTTCAAAACATTACTTCAAAACATTGCTTCAAATCATTACTTTAAGTCACTACTTCAAAACATTACTTCAAAACATTACTTTAAGTCATTATTTCAAATCATTACTTTAAAACATTACTTTAAGTCATTACTTCAAATCATTACTTCAAAACATTACTTCAAATCATTACTTTAAGTCAATACTTCAAAACATTACTTCAAAACATTACTTTAAGTCATTACTTCAAAACACTTCAAATCATTACTTCAAATCATTACTTCAAATCATTACTTCAAAACATTACTTCAAAACATTACTTCAAATCATTACTTTAAGTCAATACTTCAAAACATTACTTCAAAACATTACTTCAAAACATGACTTCAAAACATGACTTTAAGTCATTACTTCAAACCATTACTTCAAAACATTACTTTAAGTCATTACTTCAAATCATTACTTCAAAACATTATTTCAAATCATTACTTTAAGTCAATACTTCAAAACATTACTTTAAAACATTACTTTAAAACATTACTTCAAAACATTACTTCAAATCATTACTTCAAATCATTACTTTAAGTAATTACGTCAAATCATTACTTCAAAACATTACTTCAAAACATTGCTTCAAATCATTACTTTAAGTCACTACTTCAAAACATTACTTCAAAACATTACTTTAAGTCATTACTTCAAATCATTACTTGAAAACATTACTTTAAGTCATTACTTCAAATCATTACTTCAAAACATTACTTCAAATCATTACTTTAAGTCAATACTTCAAAACATTACTTCAAATCATTACTTTAAGTCATTACTTCAAAACATTACTTCAAAACATTACTTCAAATCATTACTTTAAGTAATTACTTCAAAACACTTCAAATCATTACTCCAAATCATTATTTTAAGTCATTACTTCAAATCATTACTTCAAATCATTACTTCAAAACATTACTTCAAAACATTACTTCAAATCATTACTTTAAGTCAATACTTCAAAACATTACTTCAAAACATTACTTCAAAACATGACTTCAAAACATGACTTTAAGTCATTACTTCAAACCATTACTTCAAAACATTACTTTAAGTCATTACTTCAAATCATTACTTCAAAACATTATTTCAAATCATTACTTTAAGTCAATACTTCAAAACATTACTTTAAAACATTACTTTAAAACATTACTTCAAAACATTACTTCAAATCATTACTTCAAATCATTACTTTAAGTAATTACGTCAAATCATTACTTCAAAACATTACTTCAAAACATTGCTTCAAATCATTACTTTAAGTCACTACTTCAAAACATTACTTCAAAACATTACTTTAAGTCATTACTTCAAATCATTACTTGAAAACATTACTTTAAGTCATTACTTCAAATCATTACTTCAAAACATTACTTCAAATCATTACTTTAAGTCAATACTTCAAAACATTACTTCAAATCATTACTTTAAGTCATTACTTCAAAACATTACTTCAAAACATTACTTCAAATCATTACTTTAAGTAATTACTTCAAAACACTTCAAATCATTACTCCAAATCATTATTTTAAGTCATTACTTCAAATCATTACTTCAAATCATTACTTCAAAACATTACTTCAAAACATTACTTCAAATCATTACTTTAAGTCAATACTTCAAAACATTACTTCAAAACATTACTTCAAAACATTACTTCAAAACATGACTTTAAGTCATTACTTCAAAACATTACTTCAAAACATTACTTTAAGTCATTACTTCAAATCATTACTTCAAAACATTACTTCAAATCATTACTTTAAGTCAATACTTCAAAACATTACTTCAAAACATTACTTCAAATCATTACTTTAAGTCAATACTTCAAAACATTACTTCAAATCATTACTTCAAATCATTACTTTAAGTCATTACTTCAAATCATTACTTTAAGTCACTACTTCAAAACATTACTTCAAATCATTACTTTAAAACATTACTTTAAGTCATTGCTTCAAATCATTACTTCAAAACATTACTTCAAATCATTACTTTTACTTTAAGTTATTACTTCAAAACATTACTTCAAATCATTACTTTAAGTCATTACTTCAAAACATTACTTCAAATCATTACTTTAAGTCATTACTTCAAAACATTACTTCAAATCATTACTTTTACTTTAAGTCATTACTTCAAAACATTACTTCAAATCATTACTTTAAGTCATTACTTCAAAACATTGCTTCAAAACATTACTTTTACTTTAAGTCATTACTTCAAAACATTACTTCAAATCATTACTTCAAATCATTCAAAACATTACTTCAAATCATTACTTCAAAACATTACTTCAAAAAATTACTTCAAAACATTACTTTATGTCATTACTTCAAAACATTACTTCAAAACATTACTTCAAATCATTACTTCAAATCATTACTTTAAGTCATTACTTCAAATCATTACTTTAAGTCATTACTTCAAAACATTACTTCAAAACATTACGTCAAATCATTACTTTAAGTCATTACTTCAAAACATTACTTCAAATCATTACTTTAAGTCAATACTTCAAAACATTACTTCAAATCATTACTTTAAGTCAATACTTCAAAACATTACTTTAAAACATTACTTTAAAACATTACTTCAAAACGTTACTTCAAATCATTACTTCAAATCATTACTTTAAGTAATTACTTCAAATCATTACTTCAAAACATTACTTCAAAACATTGCTTCAAATCATTACTTTAAGTCACTAGTTCAAAACATTACTTCAAAACATTACTTTAAGTCATTATTTCAAATCATTACTTCAAATCATTACTTTAAAACATTACTTTAAGTCATTACTTTAAATCATTACTTCAAAAAATTACTTCAAATCATTACTTTAAGTCAATACTTCAAAACATTACTTCAAAACATTACTTCAAATCATTACTTTAAGTCATTACTTCAAAAGATTACTTCAAAACATTACTTCAAATCATTACTTTAAGTCATTACTTCAAAACACTTCAAATCATTACTTCAAATCATTACTTCAAATCATTACTTCAAAACATTACTTCAAAACATTACTTCAAATCATTACTTTAAGTCAATACTTCAAAACATTACTTCAAAACATTACTTCAAAACATTACTTCAAAACATTACTTTAAGTCATTACTTCAAAACATTACTTCAAAACATTACTTTAAGTCATTACTTCAAATCATTACTTCAAAACATTGTTTCAAATCACTACTTTAAGTCAATACTTCAAAACATTACTTTAAAACATTACTTTAAAACATTACTTCAAAACATTACTTCAAATCATTACTTCAAATCATTACTTTAAGTAATTACTTCAAATCATTACTTCAAAACATTACTTCAAAACATTGCTTCAAATCATTACTTTAAGTCACTACTTCAAAACATTACTTCAAAACATTACTTTAAGTCATTACTTCAAATCATTACTTCAAATCATTACTTTAAAACATTACTTTAAGTCATTACTTCAAATCATTACTTCAAAACATTACTTCAAATCATTACTTTAAGTCAATACTTCAAAACATTACTTCAAAACATTACTTCAAATTATTACTTTAAGTCATTACTTCAAAACATTACTTCAAATCATTACTTTAAGTCATTACTTCAAAACACTACAAATCATTACTTCAAATCATTACTTTAAGTCATTACTTCAAATCATTACTTCAAATCATTACTTCAAAACATTACTTCAAAACATTACTTCAAATCATTACTTTAAGTCAATACTTCAAAACATTACTTCAAAACATTACTTCAAAACATGACTTTAAGTCATTACTTCAAAACATTACTTCAAAACATTGCTTCAAATCATTACTTTAAGTCACTACTTCAAAACATTACTTCAAAACATTACTTTAAGTCATTACTTCAAAACCTTACTTCAAATCATTACTTTAAGTCATTACTTTAAATCATTACTTCAAAACATTACTTTAAGTCATTACTTTCAATCATTACTTCAAATTGGTAGGGTTGGCATGGTAGGACTGTGTTGGGATGGTAGGATTTTATGGTAGGGTTGGATGGTAGGACTTTTGATGGTAGGGATTTTGGATGGTAGGGTTTGATGGTAGGAGTTGGTATGGTAGGATTTTATGGTAGGGATTTTGATGGTAGGGATTTGATGGTAGGGATTTGGGATTTTATGGTAGGGATTTTTGATGGTAGGGTTGGGATGGTAGGATTTTTATGGTAGGATTTTTGATGGTAGATTTGGATGGTAGGGATTTGATGGTAGGATTTTTATGGTAGGATTTGATGGTAGGGTTGGATGGTAGGATTTTTATGGTAGGATTTTGATGGTAGGGTTGGATGGTAGGGATTTTGGATGGTAGGATTTTATGGGTAGGATTTTGATGGTAGGGATTTGATGGTAGGATTTGATGGTAGGGTTGGATGGTAGGATTTTTATGGTAGGATTTTATGGTAGGGATTTGATGGTAGGGTTGGATGGTAGGGATTTTTATGGTAGGGATTTTGGATGGTAGGGATTTTGATGGTAGGATTTGTACTGGTAGGACTTTGATGGTAGGATTTGATGGTAGGGATTTTTTGATGGTAGGGATTTTATGGTAGGGATTTTTATGGTAGGGTTGGATGGTAGGATTTTATGGTAGGATTTTTATGGTAGGATTTTGATGGTAGGGTTGGACTGGTAGATTTTATGGGATAGGACTTTTATGGTAGGGTTGGATGGTAGGTGTGTAGGGTGGGATGGTAGGCATTTTATGGTAGGGATTTGATGGTAGGATTTGTTTGGATTTTATGGTAGGAGTGATGGTCGGATTTGATGGTACGTCGGGATTGGGTATGGTAGGATTTGGGGTGCGTGGGTAGGCTTTTGGTGGAGGGTGGGATGGTCGGGATGTTGGATGCGGGTAGGATTTTTTATGTCGATTTTATGGTCGGAATTTGATGGTAGGGTATGGATTGTAGATTTTTATGGGTAGGATTGATGGTAGGATTCTTTAGATGGATGTTGGATTTGTAGGGATTTTCATGGTAGGACTTTTACTGGTAGGGTTGGCGTGGTCAGGATTTTTATGGTAGGATGTCGATGGTAGGATTTTGATGGTCGGGATTTTGATGTAGTAGGATTTTGATGGTAGGATTTAGATGTAGGGTGATGGTAGGGTTGGATGGTAGGATTTGATGGTAGGATTTTAAGGTAGGGATTTGATGGAGGTTTGGATTAATATTTTAATGAAGGTATTACTTTTATAAAATGGAAGTCTTTTAAGTTATTAAATGATGGTAGTCTAAGCAGGAATGGATTGGATGGTAGATTTGATGGTATGATTTTTCAGGAATGATATTATGGGAGTGCATAAGATGTAGCTTGTTGATATAAGTATTTAATTTCTTATAATATGTTAGTGTAGTAATGTAGGATTTGATGGTAGGATTAGATGTTATGGTTTTATGTGTAGGGTTGGATGGTAGGAATTTGATGTATGATTTTATGGTAGGATATTCATGGTATGGATGGATTGTAGGAATTTAATGTATTATTTGCTGGTAAGGTTTAGTATTGTTATACTTTTATGATAGGATTATAAGGTTCACTACTTCAAAACTTTACTGTCAAACATTACCGTTTAAGTCAATGACTTCAAATCATTACTTCAAATCATTAATTTAAAACATTACTTTAAGTCTTGCTTCAAATCATTACTTCAAACATTACTTCAAAATCATTACTTTAGAGTCAATACTTCAAAACATTCCTTCAAAACATACTTCAAAACATGACTTCAAATCAGTACTTTAAGTCATACTTCTAAACATTACTTCAAACATTACATTAAGTTAATCGACTTCAAATCTTACTTCAAACATTACTTCAAAACATTGCTTCAAATCAATTACTTTAAGTCAACACATCAACAACATTAACTTTAACACATACTTTAAAAACATACTTCAAAGCACATTAGGCGTGAGAGCGCGCGAACAAGAACTTCACGCGAATCAATTACTTAATGAATAACTGTCCAAATCATTACTTCAAAACATTACTTCAAATCATTACTTTAAGTCAATACTTCAAAACATTACTTCAAAACATTACTTCAAATTATTACTTTAAGTCATTACTTCAAAACATTACTTCAAATCATTACTTTAAGTCATTACTTCAAAACACTACAAATCATTACTTCAAATCATTACTTTAAGTCATTACTTCAAATCATTACTTCAAATCATTACTTCAAATCATTACTTCAAAACATTACTTCAAATCATTACTTTAAGTCAATACTTCAAAACATTACTTCAAAACATTACTTCAAAACATGACTTTAAGTCATTACTTCAAAACATTACTTCAAAACATTGCTTCAAATCATTACTTTAAGTCACTACTTCAAAACATTACTTCAAAACATTACTTTAAGTCATTACTTCAAAACCTTACTTCAAATCATTACTTTAAGTCATTACTTTAAATCATTACTTCAAAACATTACTTTAAGTCATTACTTCAAAACATTACTTCAAAACATTACTTCAAATCATTACTTTAAGTCATTACTTCAAAACATTACTTCAAAACATTACTTCAAATCATTACTTTAAGTCATTACTTCAAAACATTATTTCAAAACATTACTTTAAGTCATTACTTCAAATCATTACTTCAAAACATTACTTCAAATCATTACTTTAAGTCAATACTTCAAAACATTACTTCAAATCATTACTTTAAGTAATTACTTCAAATCATTACTTCAAAACATTACTTCAAAACATTGCTTCAAATCATTACTTTAAGTCACTACTTCAAAACATTACTTCAAAACATTACTTTAAGTCATTACTTCAAATCATTACTTCAAATCATTACTTTAAAACATTACTTTAAGTCATTACTTCAAATCATTACTTCAAAACATTACTTCAAATCATTACTTTAAGTCAATACTTCAAAACATTACTTCAAAATATTACTTCAAAACATTACTTTAAGTCATTACTTCAAATCATTACTTCAAAACATTACTTCAAATCATTACTTTAAGTCAATACTTCAAAACATTACTTCAAAACATTACTTCAAATCATTACTTTAAGTCATTACTTCAAAACATTACTTCAAAACATTACTTCAAATCATTACTTTAAGTCATTACTTCAAAACATTACTTCAAATCATTACTTCAAATCATTACTTTAAGTCATTACTTCAAATCATTACTTCAAATCATTACTTCAAAACATTACTTCAAAACATTACTTCAAATCATTACTTTAAGTCAATACTTCAAAACATTACTTCAAAACATTACTTCAAAACATGACTTTAAGTCATTACTTCAAAACATTACTTCAAAACATTACTTTAAGTCATTACTTCAAACCATTACTTCAAAACATTACTTCAAATCATTACTTTAAGTCAATACTTCAAAACATTACTTCAAAACATTACTTCAAATCATTACTTTAAGTCAATACTTCAAAACATTACTTCAAAACATTACTTCAAAACATGACTTTAAGTCATTACTTCAAAACATTACTTCAAAACATTACTTTAAGTCATTACTTCAAACCATTACTTCAAAACATTACTTCAAATCATTACTTTAAGTCAATACTTCAAAACATTACTTCAAAACATTACTTCAAATCATTACTTTAAGTCATTACTTCAAAACATTACTTCAAAACATTACTTCAAATCATTACTTTAAGTCATTACTTCAAAACACTTCAAAACATTACTTCAAATCATTACTTCAAATCATTACTTCAAATCATAACTTCAAATCATTACTTTAATTCATTACTTCAAATCATTACTTCAAAACCTTACTTCAAATCATTACTTCAAATCATTACTTCAAAACATTACTTCAAATCATTACTTTTACTTTAAGTCATTACTTCAAAACATTACTTCAAATCATTACTTTAAGTCATTACTTCAAAACATTACTTCAAAACATTACTTTTACTTTAAGTCATTACTTCAAAACATTACTTCAAATCATTACTTTAAGTCATTACTTCAAAACATTACTTCAAATCATTACTTCAAAACATTACTTCAAAACATTACTTTATGTCATTACTTCAAAACATTACTTCAAATCATTACTTCAAATGATTACTTTAAGTCATTACTTCAAATCATTACTTTAAGTCATTACTTCAAAACATTACTTCAAAACATTACTTCAAATCATTACTTTAAGTCATTACTTCAAAACATTACTTCAAATCATTACTTTTACTTTAAGTCATTACTTCAAAACATTACTTCAAAACATTACTTCAAATCATTACTTTAAGTCATTACTTCAAAACATTACTTCAAATCATTACTTTTACTTTAAGTCATTACTTCAAAACATTACTTCAAATCATTACTTTAAGTCATTACTTCAAAACATCACTTCAAAACATTACTTTTACTTTAAGTCATTACTTCAGAACATTACTTCAAATCATTACTTCAAATCATTCAAAACATTACTTCAAATCATTACTTCAAAACATTACTTCAAAAAATTACTTCAAAACATTACTTTATGTCATTACTTCAAAACATTACTTCAAAACATTACTTCAAATCATTACTTCAAATGATTACTTTAAGTCATTACTTTAAGTCATTACTTCAAAACATTACTTCAAAACATTACTTCCAATCATTACTTTAAGTCAATACTTCAAAACATTACTTCAAAACATTACTTCAAAACATTACTTCAAATCATTACTTTAAGTCATTACTTCAAAACATTACTTCAAAACATTACTTCAAATCATTACTTTAAGTCATTACTTCAAAACACTTCAAATCATTACTTCAAATCATTACTTCAAATCATAACTTCAAATCATTACTTTAAATCATTACTTTAAATCATTACTTCAACTCATTACTTCAAATCATTACTTCAAATCATTACTTTAAGTCATTACTTCAAATCATTACTTCAAAACCTTACTTCAAATCATTACTTCAAATCATTACTTTAAGTCATTACTTTAAATCATTACTTCAAAACATTACTTTAAGTCATTACTTCAAAACATTACTTCAAAACATTACTTCAAATCATTACTTTAAGTCATTACTTCAAAACATTACTTCAAATCATTACTTTTACTTTAAGTCATTACTTCAAAACATTACTTCAAATCATTACTTTAAGTCATTACTTCAAAACATTACTTCAAAACATTACTTTTACTTTAAGTCATTACTTCAAAACATTACTTCAAATCATTACTTCAAATCATTCAAAACATTACTTCAAATCATTACTTTAAGTCATTACTTCAAAACATTACTTCAAATCATTACTTCAAAACATTACTTCAAAAATTACTTCAAAACATTACTTTATGTCATTACTTCAAAACATTACTTCAAATCATTACTTCAAATGATTATTTTAAGTCATTACTTCAAATCATTACTTTAAGTCATTACTTCAAAACATTACTTCAAATCATTACTTCAAGTCATTACTTCAAAACATTACTTCAAATCATTACTTTTACTTTAAGTCATTACTTCAAAACATTACTTCAAATCATTACTTTAAGTCATTACTTCAAAACATTCCTTCAAAACATTACTTTTACTTTAAGTCATTACTTCAAAACATTACTTCAAATCATTACTTCAAATCATTCAAAACATTACTTCAAAACATTACTTCAAATCATTACTTTTACTTTAAGTCATTACTTCAAAACATTACTTCAAATCATTACTTTAAGTCATTACTTCAAAACATTACTTCAAAACATTACTTTTACTTTAAGTCATTACTTCAAAACATTACTTCAAATCATTACTTCAAATCATTCAAAACATTACTTCAAATCATTACTTTAAGTCATTACTTCAAAACATTACTTCAAATCATTACTTCAAAACATTACTTCAAAAATTACTTCAAAACATTACTTTATGTCATTACTTCAAAACATTACTTCAAATCATTACTTCAAATGATTACTTTAAGTCATTACTTCAAATCATTACTTTAAGTCACTACTTCAAAACATTACTTCAAAACATTACTTTAAGTCATTACTTCAAATCATTACTTCAAATCATTACTTTAAAACATTACTTTAAGTCATTACTTCAAATCATTACTTCAAAACATTACTTCAAATCATTACTTCAAGTCATTACTTCAAAACATTACTTCAAATCATTACTTTTACTTTAAGTCATTACTTCAAAACATTACTTCAAATCATTACTTTAAGTCATTACTTCAAAACATTCCTTCAAAACATTACTTTTACTTTAAGTCATTACTTCAAAACATTACTTCAAATCATTACTTCAAATCATTCAAAACATTACTTCAAATCATTACTTCAAAACATTACTTCAAAAAATTACTTCAAAACATTACTTTATGTCATTACTTCAAAACATTACTTCAAAACATTACTTCAAATCATTACTTCAAATGACTACTTTAAGTCATTACTTCAAATCATTACTTTAAGTCATTACTTTAAGTCATTACTTCAAAACATTACTTCAAAACATTACTTCAAATCATTACTTTAAGTCATTACTTCAAAACATTACTTCAAAACATTACTTTAAGTCATTACTTCAAACCATTACTTCAAAACATTACTTCAAATCATTACTTTAAGTCAATACTACAAAACATTACTTCAAAACATTACTTCAAATCATTACTTTAAGTCATTACTTCAAAACATTACTTCAAAACATTACTTCAAAACATGACTTTAAGTCATTACTTCAAAACATTACTTCAAAACATTACTTTAAGTCATTACTTCAAACCATTACTTCAAAACATTACTTCAAATCATTACTTCAAAACATTACTTCAAAACATTACTTCAAATCATTACTTTAAGTCATTACTTCAAAACATTACTTCAAATCATTACTTTTACTTTAAGTCATTACTTCAAAACATTACTTCAAATCATTACTTTAAGTCATTACTTCAAAACATCACTTCAAAACATTACTTTTACTTTAAGTCATTACTTCAAAACATTACTTCAAATCATTACTTCAAATCATTCAAAACATTACTTCAAATCATTACTTCAAAACATTACTTCAAAAAATTACTTCAAAACATTACTTTATGTCATTACTTCAAAACATTACTTCAAAACATTACTTCAAATCATTACTTCAAATGATTACTTTAAGTCATTACTTTAAGTCATTACTTCAAAACATTACTTCAAAACATTACTTCCAATCATTACTTTAAGTCAATACTTCAAAACATTACTTCAAAACATTACTTCAAATCATTACTTTAAGTCATTACTTCAAAACATTACTTCAAAACATTACTTCAAATCATTACTTTAAGTCATTACTTCAAAACACTTCAAATCATTACTTCAAATCATTACTTCAAATCATAACTTCAAATCATTACTTTAAATCATTACTTTAAATCATTACTTCAAATCATTACTTCAAATCATTACTTTAAGTCATTACTTCAAATCATTACTTCAAAACCTTACTTCAAATCATTACTTCAAATCATTACTTCAAATCATTACTTCAAAACCTTACTTCAAATCATTACTTCAAATCATTACTTTAAGTCATTACTTTAAATCATTACTTCAAAACATTACTTTAAGTCATTACTTCAAAACATTACTTCAAAACATTACTTCAAATCATTACTTTAAGTCATTACTTCAAAACATTACTTCAAATCATTACTTTTACTTTAAGTCATTACTTCAAAACATTACTTCAAATCATTACTTTAAGTCATTACTTCAAAACATTACTTCAAAACATTACTTTTACTTTAAGTCATTACTTCAAAACATTACTTCAAATCATTACTTCAAATCATTCAAAACATTACTTCAAATCATTACTTTAAGTCATTACTTCAAAACATTACTTCAAATCATTACTTCAAAACATTACTTCAAAAATTACTTCAAAACATTACTTTATGTCATTACTTCAAAACATTACTTCAAATCATTACTTCAAATGATTACTTTAAGTCATTACTTCAAATCATTACTTTAAGTCACTACTTCAAAACATTACTTCAAAACATTACTTTAAGTCATTACTTCAAATCATTACTTCAAATCATTACTTTAAAACATTACTTTAAGTCATTACTTCAAATCATTACTTCAAAACATTACTTCAAATCATTACTTCAAGTCATTACTTCAAAACATTACTTCAAATCATTACTTTTACTTTAAGTCATTACTTCAAAACATTACTTCAAATCATTACTTTAAGTCATTACTTCAAAACATTCCTTCAAAACATTACTTTTACTTTAAGTCATTACTTCAAAACATTACTTCAAATCATTACTTCAAATCATTCAAAACATTACTTCAAATCATTACTTCAAAACATTACTTCAAAAAATTACTTCAAAACATTACTTTATGTCATTACTTCAAAACATTACTTCAAAACATTACTTCAAATCATTACTTCAAATGACTACTTTAAGTCATTACTTCAAATCATTACTTTAAGTCATTACTTTAAGTCATTACTTCAAAACATTACTTCAAAACATTACTTCAAATCATTACTTTAAGTCATTACTTCAAAACATTACTTCAAAACATTACTTTAAGTCATTACTTCAAACCATTACTTCAAAACATTACTTCAAATCATTACTTTAAGTCAATACTACAAAACATTACTTCAAAACATTACTTCAAATCATTACTTTAAGTCATTACTTCAAAACATTACTTCAAAACATTACTTCAAAACATGACTTTAAGTCATTACTTCAAAACATTACTTCAAAACATTACTTTAAGTCATTACTTCAAACCATTACTTCAAAACATTACTTCAAATCATTACTTCAAAACATTACTTCAAAACATTACTTCAAATCATTACTTTAAGTCATTACTTCAAAACATTACTTCAAATCATTACTTTTACTTTAAGTCATTACTTCAAAACATTACTTCAAATCATTACTTTAAGTCATTACTTCAAAACATCACTTCAAAACATTACTTTTACTTTAAGTCATTACTTCAAAACATTACTTCAAATCATTACTTCAAATCATTCAAAACATTACTTCAAATCATTACTTCAAAACATTACTTCAAAAAATTACTTCAAAACATTACTTTATGTCATTACTTCAAAACATTACTTCAAAACATTACTTCAAATCATTACTTCAAATGATTACTTTAAGTCATTACTTTAAGTCATTACTTCAAAACATTACTTCAAAACATTACTTCCAATCATTACTTTAAGTCAATACTTCAAAACATTACTTCAAAACATTACTTCAAATCATTACTTTAAGTCATTACTTCAAAACATTACTTCAAAACATTACTTCAAATCATTACTTTAAGTCATTACTTCAAAACACTTCAAATCATTACTTCAAATCATTACTTCAAATCATAACTTCAAATCATTACTTTAAATCATTACTTTAAATCATTACTTCAAATCATTACTTCAAATCATTACTTCAAATCATTACTTTAAGTCATTACTTCAAATCATTACTTCAAAACCTTACTTCAAATCATTACTTCAAATCATTACTTCAAATCATTACTTCAAAACCTTACTTCAAATCATTACTTCAAATCATTACTTTAAGTCATTACTTTAAATCATTACTTCAAAACATTACTTTAAGTCATTACTTCAAAACATTACTTCAAAACATTACTTCAAATCATTACTTTAAGTCATTACTTCAAAACATTACTTCAAATCATTACTTTTACTTTAAGTCATTACTTCAAAACATTACTTCAAATCATTACTTTAAGTCATTACTTCAAAACATTACTTCAAAACATTACTTTTACTTTAAGTCATTACTTCAAAACATTACTTCAAATCATTACTTCAAATCATTCAAAACATTACTTCAAATCATTACTTTAAGTCATTACTTCAAAACATTACTTCAAATCATTACTTCAAAACATTACTTCAAAAATTACTTCAAAACATTACTTTATGTCATTACTTCAAAACATTACTTCAAATCATTACTTCAAATGATTACTTTAAGTCATTACTTCAAATCATTACTTTAAGTCACTACTTCAAAACATTACTTCAAAACATTACTTTAAGTCATTACTTCAAATCATTACTTCAAATCATTACTTTAAAACATTACTTTAAGTCATTACTTCAAATCATTACTTCAAAACATTACTTCAAATCATTACTTCAAGTCATTACTTCAAAACATTACTTCAAATCATTACTTTTACTTTAAGTCATTACTTCAAAACATTACTTCAAATCATTACTTTAAGTCATTACTTCAAAACATTCCTTCAAAACATTACTTTTACTTTAAGTCATTACTTCAAAACATTACTTCAAATCATTACTTCAAATCATTCAAAACATTACTTCAAATCATTACTTCAAAACATTACTTCAAAAAATTACTTCAAAACATTACTTTGTCATTACTTCAAAACATTACTTCAAAACATTACTTCAAATCATTACTTCAAATGACTACATTAAGTCATTACTTCAAATCATTACTTTAAGTCATTACTTTAAGTCATTACTTCAAAACATTACTTCAAAACATTACTTCAAATCATTACTTTAAGTCATTACTTCAAAACATTACTTCAAAACATTACTTTAAGTCATTACTTCAAACCATTACTTCAAAACATTACTTCAAATCATTACTTTAAGTCAATACTACAAAACATTACTTCAAAACATTACTTCAAATCATTACTTTAAGTCATTACTTCAAAACATTACTTCAAAACATTACTTCAAAACATGACTTTGTCATTACTTCAAAACATTACTTCAAAACATTACTTTAAGTCATTACTTCAAACCATTACTTCAAAACATTACTTCAAATCATTACTTTAAGTCAATACTTCAAAACATTACTTCAAAACATTACTTCAAATCATTACTTTAAGTCATTACTTCAAAACATTACTTCAAAACATTACTTCAAATCATTACTTTAAGTCATTACTTCAAAACACTTCAAATCATTACTTCAAATCATTACTTCAAATCATTACTTTAAATCATTACTTCAAATCATTACTTCAAATCATTACTTCAAATCATTACTTTAAGTCATTACTTCAAATCATTACTTCAAAACCTTACTTCAAATCATTACTTCAAATCATTACTTCAAAACATTACTTCAAATCATTACTTTTACTTTAAGTCATTACTTCAAAACATTACTTCAAATCATTACTTTAAGTCATTACTTCAAAACATTACTTCAAATCATTACTTTAAGTCATTACTTCAAAACATTACTTCAAATCATTACTTCAAAACATTACTTCAAAACATTACTTTATGTCATTACTTCAAAACATTACTTCAAATCATTACTTCAAATGATTACTTTAAGTCAATACTTCAAATCATTACTTTAAGTCATTACTTCAAAACATTACTTCAAAACATTACTTCAAATCATTACTTTAAGTCATTACTTCAAAACATTACTTCAAATCATTACTTTTACTTTAAGTCATTACTTCAAAACATTACTTCAAATCATTACTTTAAGTCATTACTTCAAAACATCACTTCAAAACATTACTTTTACTTTAAGTCATTACTTCAAAACATTACTTCAAATCATTACTTCAAATCATTCAAAACATTACTTCAAATCATTACTTCAAAACATTACTTCAAAAAATTACTTCAAAACATTACTTTATGTCATTACTTCAAAACATTACTTCAAAACATTACTTCAAATCATTACTTCAAATGATTGCTTTAAGTCATTACTTTAAGTCATTACTTCAAATCATTACTTCAAAACATTACTTCAAATCATTACTTTAAGTCAATACTTCAAAACATTACTTCAAAACATTACTTCAAATCATTACTTTAAGTCATTACTTCAAAACATTACTTCAAATCATTACTTTAAGTCATTACTTCAAAACACTTCAAATCATTACTTCAAATCATTACTTCAAAACCTTACTTCAAATCATTACTTCAAATCATTACTTCAAATCATTACTTCAAAACCTTACTTCAAATGATTACTTCAAATCATTACTTTAAGTCATTACTTTAAATCATTACTTCAAAACATTACTTTAAGTCATTACTTCAAAACATTACTTCAAAACATTACTTCAAATCATTACTTTAAGTCATTACTTCAAAACATTACTTCAAATCATTACTTTTACTTTAAGTCATTACTTCAAAACATTACTTCAAATCATTACTTTAAGTCATTACTTCAAAACATTACTTCAAAACATTACTTTTACTTTAAGTCATTACTTCAAAACATTACTTCAAATCATTACTTCAAATCATTCAAAACATTACTTCAAATCATTACTTTAAGTCATTACTTCAAAACATTACTTCAAATCATTACTTCAAAACATTACTTCAAAAATTACTTCAAAACATTACTTTATGTCATTACTTCAAAACATTACTTCAAATCATTACTTCAAATGATTACTTTAAGTCATTACTTCAAATCATTACTTTAAGTCACTACTTCAAAACATTACTTCAAAACATTACTTTAAGTCATTACTTCAAATCATTACTTCAAATCATTACTTTAAAACATTACTTTAAGTCATTACTTCAAATCATTACTTCAAAACATTACTTCAAATCATTACTTCAAGTCATTACTTCAAAACATTACTTCAAATCATTACTTTTACTTTAAGTCATTACTTCAAAACATTACTTCAAATCATTACTTTAAGTCATTACTTCAAAACATTCCTTCAAAACATTACTTTTACTTTAAGTCATTACTTCAAAACATTACTTCAAATCATTACTTCAAATCATTCAAAACATTACTTCAAATCATTACTTCAAAACATTACTTCAAAAAATTACTTCAAAACATTACTTTATGTCATTACTTCAAAACATTACTTCAAAACATTACTTCAAATCATTACTTCAAATGACTACTTTAAGTCATTACTTCAAATCATTACTTTAAGTCATTACTTTAAGTCATTACTTCAAAACATTACTTCAAAACATTACTTCAAATGATTACTTCAAATGATTACTTCAAATCATTACTTCAAATAATTACTTCAAAGCATTACTTCAAAGCATTACTTCAAATAATTACTTCAAATGATTACTTCAGATAATTACTTCAAATAATTACTTTAAATAATTACTTCAAAACATTATTTCAAATAATTACTTCAAAACATTACTTTAAATAATTACTTCAAATGATTACTTCAAAACATTACTTCAAATAATTACTTCAAATACTTCAAATGATTACTTTAAATGATTACTTAAAATAATTACTTAAAATTATTACTTCAAATTATTACTTCAAAACATTACTTCAAATAATTACTTTAAATTATTACTTCAAATAAGTACTTCAAATGATCACTTCAAATCATGGCTTCAAATAATTACTTCAAAACATTACTTAAAATCATTACTTTATATTGAGGAAGATGCTTTGATGAACATGAAGCTGATAAAGTATTAGTATAGAACAGCTTTACAGCGACTTTAATTACTTTACACAGTAAAAACAAACGCACTCGTACCTGAGAAGTAACATACTCGTACCTGAGAAGTAACGTACTCGTACCTGAGAAGTAACTTACTCGTACCTGAGAAGTAACATACTCGTACCTGAGAAGTAACATACTCGTACCTGAGAAGTAACATACTTGTACCTGAGAAGTAACATACTCGTACCTGAGAAGTAACATACTTGTACCTGAGAAGTAACGTACTCGTACCTGAGAAGTAACGTACACGTACCTGAGATGTAACGTACTCGTACCTGAGAAGTAACATACTCGTACCTGAGAGGTAACGTACTCGTACCCGAGAAGTAACATACTCGTACCTGGGAAGTAGCGTACTCGTACCTGAGAAGTAACACACTCGTACCGAGAAGTAACATACTCGTACCTGAGAAGTAACGTACTCGTACCTGAGAAGTAACGTACTCGTACCCGAGAAGTAACATACTCGTACCTGAGAAGTAACGTACTCGTACCTGAGAAGTAACGTACTCGTACCTGGGAAGTAACGTACTCGTACCTGAGAGGTAACATACTCGTACCCGAGAAGTAACATACTCGTACCTGAGAAATAACGTGCTCGTACCTGAGATGTAACGTACTCGTACCCGAGAAGTAATGTACTCGTACCTGAGATGTAATGTACTCGTACCTGAGATGTAACGTACTCGTACCTGAGAAGTAACGTACTCGTACCTGGGAAGTAACGTGCTCGTACCTGAGAGGTAACATACTCGTACCTGAGAAATAACGTGCTCGTACCTGAGATGTAACGTACTTGTACCTGAGATGTAACGTACTCGTACCTGAGAAGTAACGTACCTGTAACTGAGAAGTAACGTACTCGTACCTGAGCTGCAGCAAAGAAAACCGTCCTGCTCGTCTGCGTGCCCACCAGCCTGCATCCTGAAAGGACTGCCCGCGCCGCTCCAGCGTCCAGCAGCAGCTGCGCTCAGGTCAGCTCTTTATACGCAGCCTGGTCAGATCAATACAGCGGGTGCTGGTGGGAGTGTAGGACCACTGGAGCAAACAGGACTACTAATATATATAGATCAGTGTATTCCAGCAGCAGAGCTGCCACGGACCACCACAGAGCTCCACCCACTCCGCCTACAGCAGTTTAGCTCCACCCATTCCGCCTACAGCAGTTTAGCTCCACCCATTCAGCCTACAGCAGTTTAGCTCCACCCACTCAGCCTACAGCAGTTTAGCTCCACCCACTCAGCCTACAGCAGTTTAGCTCCACCCATTCAGCCTACAGCAGTTTAGCTCCACCCACTCAGCCTACAGCAGCTTTGCTCCACCCACTCAGCCTACAGCAGTTTAGCTCCACTCTTTCAGCCTACAGCAGTTTAGCTCCACCCACTCCGCCTACAGCAGTTTAGCTCCACCCATTCAGCCTACAGCAGTTTAGCTCCACCCACTCAGCCTACAGAGGCTTTGCTCCACCCACTCAGCCTACAGCAGTTTAGCTCCACTCATTTAGCCTGCAGCAGTTTAGCTCCACCCATCCAGCCTACAGCAGTTTAGCTCCACCCATTCAGCCTACAGCAGTTTAGCTCCACCCATTCAGCCTACAGAAGTTTATCTCCACCCATTCAACCTACAGCAGTTTAGCTCCACCCATTCAGTCTACAGCATTGTAGCTCCACCCACTCAGCCTACAGCAGTTTAGCTCCACTCATTCAGCCTACAGCAGTTTAGCTCCACCCATTCAGTCTACAGTAGTTTAACTCCACTCATTCAGCCTTCAGCAGTTTAGCTCCACCCATTCAGCCTACAGCAGTTTAGCTCCACCCACTCAGTCTACAGCAGTGTAGCTCCACCCATTCAGTCTACAGCAGTTTAGCTCCACCCACTCAGTCTACAGCAGTGTAGCTCCACCCATTCAGTCTACAGTAGTTTAACTCCACTCATTCAGCCTACAGCAGTTTAGCTCTACCAATTCAGTCTACTGCAGTTTAGCTCCACCCATTCAGTCTACAGCAGTTTAGCTCCACCCTCTCAGTCTACAGCAGTGTAGCTCCACCCATTCAGTCTACAGCAGTGTAGCTCCACCCATTCAGTCTACAGCAGTGTAGCTCCACCCACTACAGTTCAGTTCATTAACAGTAAGATTCTCTGCAGTCTTTATTATAAACACTGTACAGTTCTAGTCCTGCAGCGCTTCCTTCACCTTCTCCTCAAACCCACTGCTGAAGTTCTCCTCACAGCTTCTCCTCCAGCGTCCTGCTCCATAACTCAGCATGGACAGGCTAGAACCGCTGGACCACACGAGGAACAGGAAGCTCTTATAAGAAGCTGGTGAACAGGAGGCTGACAGCTTTCTACCTCTAACCATGTGGAGAAGCTAAGTCTTGCTGAGTCTCGGTTCCTCTCAGTGGTTCTCCTGTTCTTAGTGTAGTTCTCCCTTTCAGTCTTGGTTCCTCTCAGTGATTCTTTGTCATGTTCTAAAGGAGGTTTTAATTTTGAGTATTGGTTCCTCATAGTGATTCATCATGTTCTAAGGGAGGTTCTCCTTTTGAGTCTTAGTTTCTCTGAGTGCTTCTGAGTATTGGTTCTTCTCTGTGTTTTTTTTATCATGTTCTAAGGGAGGTTCTCTATTTGAGCCTTGGGTCCTCAGTGATTCCTTTCTAAAGCTCTTATGGAGGAACACTTGATAGGAACCAAGATTAACAAGGAGAACCCTTCTATGTTCTGAAGGAGGTTCTCCTTGTTAGCTGTGGTTCCTCTCAGTGGTTCATCTGTTGTTGTGAGGGAGATTATCCTATTGAGTTATAGTTCCTCTAAACACCTCATTATGTTCTAAAGGAGATTTTCCTTTTGAGTATTGGTTCTTCTGAGTGATTCATTATGTTCTAAAGGATGTTCTCTCTTTGAGTCTTAGTTCCTCTGAGTGCTTCTTTTTTATGTTCTAAGGGAGGTTCTACTTAGTCTGGATTCTTCTCAGTGGTTATTCTCAACATTATAAGGGAGGTTTTCTTTTGAGTATTGGTTCTTCTTTGTGTTTTTTTATTATGTTCAAAAGGAGGTTCTCTATTTGAGCCTTAGTTCCTCAGTGGTTCCTTCTCACGCTCTTAGGGAGGTTCTCCTTGTTGTTTTTGGTTCCTATCTAGTGTTCCTCCATATGTTCTGAGGGAGGTTCTTCTTGTTAGCTGTGCTTTCTCTCAGTGGTTCATCTGTTGTTCTGAGGGAGGTTCTCTATTTGAGTCTCGGTTCTCCGTCAGATGATTACGGTTCTCGTTGTTCGTGTGTTTGTTGTGCTGCGCTGGGTTGCGTGTGTCCTGCTGATAAACAAGCTCACATGCAGCGTTTGAGTTTTCCACAGCAGCTCCGTCGCTTCACCCTCGCTCGTCAATACTGAGCGTCAATCGGTCACGTCCGATTTCACACATGAGCTCACCAGTAAATCTAATCACTGCGTCCTCTCAGCCGCCGGCGGGGGACCCTGCCGGGTCTAGATCCATACCCAGCACATTGCAGCTAGCTCCTCCACTGAGCTCCAGCAGCTAACGGCCAATCACACCTCAGCCTGTTACACAACAGAGAACCTGACTGGAGATCAGTGCTCACGCTCCAGCCTTCGCTCTCCGCCTGCAGCTACTCGGCAACCCGTTTAGCATGGTCTTAAAAAGAGTGTTATTGTGTGAGAGTTCAGGACGAGTTCTGTAGACGGGAGTAACTTTACTCTGTTTACTCTGGAATAACTTTTAAAATGAGTAAATCTTATTCCTACAATTTAAAATTAATTTAAAAATAACTTTTACTGATTGTTACATATACAATCTTTTATAGACTTTTATTTATGTTTTGTTGAGTAGGAAGACCTTTATTCACTTTTTGTACACTAGGAAGAACTTTTAAAATGAGTAAATCTTATTCCTACAATTTAAATTTCGTTTAAAAATAAGTTTTACTGATTGTTTTAATTGTAATTGAAGTTTTTATGAAGCAGGTTGAACGTTTACTAATTGTGTGTATAGTATGAAAAACTTCATACAGTAGGAGTAACTTTTACACAGGTTTTACTCAACGTTTATACTCTAAATCAGTTTTACTTACGTATTTATAGACTTTTATTTACGTTTTGTCGTGTTTCTTTTTGTCACTTTTTGTACACTAGGAATAACATTTTAAATGAGTAAATCTTATTCCTACAATATAAATGTCATTGAAAAATAAATGTTACTAATTGTTTTAATTTTAATTGAAGTTTTTATGAAGGAGGTTTAACTTTTAGTAATTGTGTGTATGGTATGAAAAACTTCATACAGTAGGAGTAACTTTTTTACACACTGAGCAGGTTTTACTCAGCGTTTATACTCTAGATCAGTTTTACTCACTTTTTTATAGACTTTTATTTACCTTTATTCTCTTTTAATACACTAGGAATAACTTTTTTGGAGTAACTATTACTCACAGCTTGTGCAGTAGAAATGAACATTGCTTTTTAAACAGTATCTAGCTCCACCTTATGAATATCTTTGTAGAGTTTCTTTTCTAAAAACTGGCAAAACTTCCAGTAACTTTGTGTACTGTAAAAATAGCTTTTAATCACTTTCTATATAGTAGGAGTAACTTTTACTTACTTTACTTACAGCAGGAATAACCCTTATACACTTTATACTCTGAGTACTGTAAGACTAACACTGAGTTGCAAACTACAAACATTTCAGGTTGTTGTATACATATGAAAACTATCTGGACTTAATTGTACTTTAATTTAATTGTAGAAACTAAAATATCTAAAAAAACAAACGTATTTCTAGATTTTAAGCCAATATTTAAAGTTTGGAAACACAAAGTACTCTGTTCATTAATCACCACCTCAGAAATAATATTAATTATAATTTAATGGCCTCTCTCTCTCTCACATGATGGCTTATATCAGGAATTCAACACAACTTTCACTGTAAACAACGTTCTTTCATACATTTGACTGTTCTAAGGGAGGTTCTACTCTTAGTCTGGATTCTTCTTAGCGGTTACTTTTCACGTTATGAGGGAGCTCATATCGTGTGCTAAAGGAGGTTCTCTATTTGAGCCTTAGTTCCTCAGTGGTACCTTCTCACGCTTTTAGGGAGGTTCTACTTGTTACGCTTGGTTCCTATCTAGTGTTCCTCCACATGTTACGAGGGAGGTTCTTATTGTAAAGTGTGCTTCCTCTTAGTGGTTCATCTATTGTTCTGAGGGAGGTTCTCCTTTTCAGTCTTAGTTCCTCCGAGTGCTCCTTTCTTATGTTCTAAGGGACGTCCTACTTCTAGAAAGTGAAGAATAACCACTGAGAAGAATCCAGACTAAGGGAGGTTTTCTTTTAAGTATTGGTTCTTTTTGGTGCTTTTTTATGATGTTCTAAGGGAGGTTCTCTATTTGAGCCTTAGTTCCTCAGTGGTTCTTTCTCATGCTTTTATGGAGGAAAACTTTTGACTGCTCTCATTATTGATTGGGTTTATAAATATATGCAAATATAGAAGAAATAAAATCTATTTTTCTTATTGACCTGTTTTTTGCAAAACTTCCAATAAAACAAGCACTTTTTCTAAATTGGGATATTTATTTTAACAAACTTGTGGAATTTCTTTTGAAAACGAGATGTGAGTGAAGGTGAAGAATAAAAGTTCTAAAGAGTGTCAAGTCAAGGACATTTTCAGAAGGCTGTATTTTAAGACCATTCTGCACTACAAGTAGATGAATAGTTACTTCCACAAATGCACGTTTAAAAGATATTTTTATTTCAGAGCACATACACAAATAAAAACAATGTACACAAACACCAACATCTTCAAGTAAGCATAATTTGGTCTGGTTTCCAGAGTCACTAAGCTAACATTAGCTAACAGTGGTTAAAGAGTCATTGAGCCCTATAAACCTCAGCAGAGTCCAGCGCTTTCAGAAGAAATCCCCACTAACCCGGTAATGTCTACTGATCAGATGTTCTCTGATCAAATGTTCTGATTTGATTAAACTGTGTGGCTAAAAAGTGATTTTTTACATCTTAAGGCTTATTAATCAGTAATTACACGTAAATCAATACAAACAGACTGAGCTATTCCAACACTACAGGGAGAAAGAGTGGAATCCAGCAGCGTCTACAACGAGCTACATTAGTCTTTTAGAAACAGAGAAGAAACGATTTTTTATAAAAATTCAAATAAAAGTGCTAATTGGCTGAGAATGAAATCAGGAGGGTTAATCTTCAGAGAAGGTGAGTCTAGAACAGAGAGTAGAATCTAGAGTCTGGAGAACCTTAGAAAAGTTCGAAACAACTACATCTCCAGGCTTCAGTTGGATCTGTGAAAATTACCCACGTTACCAAAGAATATCAGAAAACTCACAGAACCAGAAAAACAAACTGTGGACATGAACATCGTCACTGTCCTGTGAAGTACATGCATTCAAACCTGGTAGCATTACAGCAGAGGGCCTTTTTTTTCTTATAGATCACTCTAATCTCAGTGACTGGAGCATTTCTATTGGTCCACTCAATGACTGGAGCATTTCTATTGGTCCACTCATCACAAAATTCAAACACAACATAAAGAAAACATAAAAAATAAAATACATGATTTCTTTTTCTGGACAGCGATGTAATATATGAATACGGAATGTTATCCCTTGTGGCACATTCGTCACGGTGACCTAGCAGACAGGAAAAGGGAGTCTCAAGGGAATCTTCAGGAAACATCTGGAATAGAAAGAAAGAGTGTGTTAAGTATTACTCTGATCAGTTTAACGCTCAGGCATCTCACTGCAGAGATGAAGATCACGCTGTTTCTGGAACAGGTGGAGGAATCATTCAGTGCGTTAGTGTCTCTAATCAGAACAGGACATACAGGACACCTACTGACTGAGGAAGACAACTTTGCTAAAGGTGAATGCGTGAAGTGTGTTACTAACACGGAGTATTAATGTACAGTGTAAGATAATCTTTAGTCAGAGAGAAGTAGCCTTTGGTAATGGATCAGATCTCGATGGATTTCTTTCACAGGCCGGAAGTGCAGAGCATTCAGGCTTCAAACCAGCACAGTCTGTTCCTACACTATATCAGAAAACAGATATTTCATTTAATATATCCGAGAACGCTAAACGAAACACTGCGTGTTGCAAGTCTGCCAAGAGGGTTTTTCCTGGACTACTTCTCAATCAACTAGGGTATTGAGGGGTTTGAGATAACTGAGAGGAATGAGGTGTTTGGAGGCTTTGAGTGACAGGGCTTTGAGGGGATTGCGGGGATTGAGGGGTTTGAGGGAACTGAAAGGAATGAGGGCTTTGACAGAATTAAGGGGTTTGAGAAGATGGAGGGGAGTTGAGGGAGTTTGAGGTGATTATTGTGTTTGGGGGGACTAGTAGGGTTGAGGGGTTTAAAACGTTCAAAGAATTTGAGGGGGTTGAGGGGTTTAAGGGGACTGATGGGTTTGGGCGATTGAGGGCTTAAAGAATTTGAGGGGATCAAGGGCATAAATGGGTTTAAAGAGTTTTACTTGATTGGGTTTAGGGGATTAAAGGAATTAATTTGTTTAAGGGGATTGAGGGGTTTGAGGGTATTGATGGGTGTAAGGGATTGATGGGTGTAAGGGGATTGATGGGATTGAGGGGATTGAGGGATTTAAGGGGATGTGGGGATGGAGGGGATTGATGGATGTAAGGGGATTGAGGGATTTAAGCGGATTGAGGGTTTTGAAGTGATTGAGGGGTGTAAGGGGATTGATGGGTGTAAGGGGATTGAGGGATTTTAGGGAATTGAGGGGTTCGAGGGGACTGATGGGTGTAAGGGGATTAAGGGATTTAATGGGGATTCAGGGATTTGAGGGGATTGATGGATGTAAGGGCATTGAGGGGTTTGGGGGGATTGAGTGGTGTAAGGGGATTGGCGGGTGCAAGGGGGTGGGGGGTTTGAGGTGTGTAAGGGGATTGGGGGTGTAAGGGGATTGAGGGGATTGATTGGTGTAAGGGATTTGATGGGTTTGAGGGTATTGACAGGTGTAAGGGGATTGATGGGTGCAAGGGAATTGAGGGGGTTGAGGGAATTGATGGGTGTAAGGGGCTTGACGGGTGTAAAGGGATTGACGGGTGTAGGGGGATTGACGGGTGTAAGGGAATTGAGGGGTTTGAGGGGATTGATGGGTGTAAGGGAATTGAGGTGTTTAAGGGGATTGATGGGTGTAAGGGAATTGAGGGGTTTGAGGGGATTGATGGGTGTAAGGGGATTGATGGGTGTAAGGGGACTGAATGGTATAAGGGGATTGAGGGGTTTGAGGGGATTTATGGGTGTAAGGGGACTGAGGGGTTTGAGGGGATTGACGGGTGTAAGGGGATTGACGGGTGTAAGGCGATTGATGGGTGTAAGGGGATTGACGGGTGTAAGGCGATTGATGGGTGTAAGGGGATTGACGGGTGTAAGGCGATTGACGGGTGTAAGGCGATTGATGGGTGTAAGTGGATTGATGGGTGTAAGGGGATTGACGGGTGTAAGGGGATTGATGGGTGTAAGGGGATTGACGGGTGTAAGGCGATTGATGGGTGTAAGGGGATTGACGGGTGTAAGGGGATTGAGGGGGTTGAGGGAATTGATGGGTGTGAGGGGATTGAGGTGTTTAAGGGGATTGATGGTGTAAGGGAATTGAGGGATTTGAGGGGATTGACGGGTGTAAGGGGATTGACGAGTGTAAGGGGATTGACAGGTGTAAGGGAATTGAGGGGTTTGAGGGGATTGATGGGTGTAAGGGAATTGAGGTGTTTAAGGGGATTGATGGGTGTAAGGGAATTGAGGGGTTTGAGGGGATTGATGGGTGTAAGGGGATTGATGGGTGTAAGGGGACTGAATGGTATAAGGGGATTGAGGGGTTTGAGGGGATTTATGGGTGTAAGGGGACTGAGGGGTTTGAGGGGATTGACGGGTGTAAGGGGATTGACGGGTGTAAGGGGATTGACGGGTGTAAGGCGATTGATGGGTGTAAGGGGATTGACGGGTGTAAGGCGATTGATGGGTGTAAGGGGATTGACGGGTGTAAGGCGATTGACGGGTGTAAGGCGATTGATGGGTGTAAGTGGATTGATGGGTGTAAGGGGATTGACGGGTGTAAGGGGATTGATGGGTGTAAGGGGATTGACGGGTGTAAGGCGATTGATGGGTGTAAGGGGATTGAGG
>JAJQXZ010000046.1:0-12500 GCA_021613375.1 Megaleporinus macrocephalus | reverse complement strand
GTTGTGGTACTTAGTGCTGGTGTTGTTGCTGCAGTTGAGGTTGCAGAAGCAACAGAAGAGGTCTTTGCAGTGGTGCTTGTCTCAGGAGCAGTAGTAGGTGCAGCAGTTGTAGTTTGAGGTGTTGTTGTGGTTGTTGCAGTAGATGAAGCTGGAGTTGTTGGTGCTGGTGTTTCTGCTGCAGTTGAGGGTGTGGCATCAATTGTGGTGGTGCTTGTTTCAGGAGCTGCAGAAGTATCAGCAGTTGTGGTTCCAGCTATTGTTTTTGTAGAGGATGGAGCTGCAGTAGAAGCTGTTGATGTAGTTGTTCCTGTAGAAGAAGCTGTTGCAGCTACTGAAGAGGTCCCTGCAGTAGTGCTCGTTTCAGGTGCTGTTGGAGTTGTAGTCATGGGAGTTGTAGTTTGTGATGATGTGGTCATTGCAGAGGACACAGCTGCAGTAGTTGCTGCTGGTGTGGATGTTGCTGTAGTTGAGGTTGTAGTAGCTACTGAGGTGGTATCTGTTTCAGCAGGTACAGTAGATGGAGCAGTCGTGGTGGTTGGAGGAGCTGTTGTGGTTGTTGCTGTTGTGGTACTTAGTGCTGGTGTTGTTGCTGCAGTTGACATTGTGGCAGCAACAGAAGAGGTATTTGCAGTGGTGCTTGTCTCAGGAGCAGTAGTAGGTGCAGCAGTTGTAGTTTGAGATGTTGTTGTGGTTGTTGCAGTAGATGAAGCTGGAGTAGTTGGTGCTGGTGTTTCTGCTGCAGTTGAGAGTGTATCAGCAATTGTGGTGGTGCTTGTCTCAGGAGCTACAGTGGTTTCAGCAGTTGTACTTGTGGTTCCAGCTATCGTCTTTGTAGAGGATGTAGCTGCAGATGAAGAGGTCTGTGCAGCAGTGCTTGTTTCAGCAGCGACAGTCATTGCAGAAGTTGTTGTTGTACTTGTGGTGGTACTTGTGTCAGGAACTACCGTAGTTTCAGCAGCTGTTCTTGTAGTTTGGGGTATGGTCGTTGCAGAGGATGGAGCTGCAGTAGAAGCTGTTGATGTAGTTGTTCCTGTAGAAGAAGCTGTTGCAGCTACTGAAGAGGTCCTTGCAGCAGTGCTCGTTTCAGGTGCTGTTGGAGTTGTAGTCATGGGAGTTGTAGTTTGTGATGATGTGGTCATTGCAGAGGACACAGCTGCAGTAGTTGCTGCTGCAGTTGATGTTGTAGCAGCTACTGATGTGGTCTTTTCAGTTGTATCTGTTTCAGCAGGTACAGTAGATGGAGCAGTCGTGGTGGTTGGAGGAGCTGTTGTGGTTGTTGCTGTTGTGGTACTTAGTGCTGGTGTTGTTGCTGCAGTTGAGGTTGCAGCAGCAACAGAAGAGGTCTTTGCAGTGGTGCTTGTCTCAGGAGCAGTAGTAGGTGCAGCAGTTGTAGTTTGAGGTGTTGTTGTGGTTGTTGCAGTGGATGAAGCTGAAGTAGTTGGTGCTGGTGTTTCTGCTGCAGTTGAGGTTGTATCAGCAATTGTGGTGGTGCTTGTCTCAGTTGTGGTTGTTGCAGTGGATGCAGCTACAGTAGGTAATGGTGGTCTTGCTGTAGTTGAGGTTGTAGCAGCTACTGAGGTGGTCTTTTCAGTTGTACCTGTTTCAGCCGGTAAAGGAGATGACGCTGTAGTGGCAGTTTGAGCAACTCTTGTGGTTGCTGCAGTTGCAGAACTTTGTTCTGGCATTGTTGCTGGAGTGGTGCTTGTTTCAGGAACTATAGTAGTTGCAGTAGTTGTAGTTTGAGGTGTTGTTGTGGTTGTTGCAGTAGATGAAGCTGACATAGTTGGTGCTGGTGTTGTTGTTGGCCTATAAGGTTTTGATGGAATGGAAGGAAAACCCCAAAACTCATCAAAAGATTGCTCAGGTAGGTCTTCAATATACCCTCTAGGGTACACGACTGGGGGTCTGCTTGTAGAGCAGGGCCTGTCATGCTGATCAGAACAGTCCTGTGGTTTTGTAATGGGGTGAAGATTCCTATGAGGATGCCTCTGAAGAGGACTGTTGGGGTGTGTTGGTAAGAGGGCTCTCTGGATGTTTGCCCTGGGAAGACGTTTAGGTGGAGCACAGGACACTTTCGCAGTGTGGGATTCATCTGCAAGGTCGATGTACTGCAGCACAACAAGGCGATTCTGAGAGAAAGAGTGATTCGGTGAGTTGAATAAGGATATCTAATCTGTCTCTGTAATGACGCGCTGAGATTAGCCTAGATTAATTCACTGGCTGACAGTACCTTCATTCTTCTGGTCTTCATTTTGATGAACAGGTATCCTCGGTTGCTCCAATGTGTTAGGCCAGGTTCTTGAGACAAGTCCTTTTCCTGTACGGAAGGTTTGTCTATCTCTGGAAAAAGAAACAAAAGTTAAATATCGACTCTTACAAAATCTCCTGGAACCGTCCACTTCCAGCCTCCTGGATGATGGGACAAACTGACCTCCGGCTCTCACGTCTGTCAGAGCTTTCGCCCACAGTTTTACAGCCACATCTTCTCTCCCACACATGACGGAAGGGACCTGCAGAGCTTCTCCAGAAGCAGATGACGGGCAGGTTTTTCTTTCCAGGATGTTCTCAGAGGAGCCAATTTTTACAGAGTACGCCCCCTTCTGGCCAACCTGAAGAGATCAGAGCAGAGGATCATCTATCTGCCAGTAGCTGTACTGCAAACATAAAAATCATCCTTTCCATTCTGTGATATGAAATAAAATAAATAATTAAACTGTGGGCTAAGAACGTGCACAGAATTAGGAATAAGAAGTAGAATTAATCACACAGTCATCACACGGTAACCACATGAAATATTAAAGGGATGAGATAAATCCAGAATGTAGCCCAATAACAATAATAACTGAAAGTAAATGAAAGAGTCTCACCCAGCGGTCCAGGAAACACCCTTTATAGAAGATCCTGAGCAGTGAGCTGGACTGCAGCTCCACATGACTGCACTCCAACAGCAGATTCCTAACGAGGACCCGAGGACGCTCGTCTACAGGAACACACAGAAGAACTGGAGGTTAATTTTGAGGCTAAAGGTAATGGATCTGCTCACTGGTTTGACCAATACCCTGGACCAATAGGACACAACTGAAGTGCTCTTGAGCAAGGCCCCCATCCCTCAACTGGTCCCCTGGTACTGTGGATAGGGCTGCCCACCGCTCCGGGCCAGTGTGCTCACTGCTCCCTAGTGTGTGTGTGTTCACTAGTGTGTGTAAATGTGGATGTTTCACTGCACAGATGGGTTAAATGCGGAAACCATAGTCGTCAGTGTGCAAATAGTTTCAAATTTTAATTATTTTAATCAGTTAACATGACAGCAATTCAGAAATACAAGAGATCATGATGTTTAATGAACCGACTGTACAAAATTCTGTCTGAACCAACTGTAGCTCACAAAATTCTGTCTGAACCGACAGTAGCTCCACAAAATTCTGTCTGAACCGACTGTAGCTCACAAAATTCTGTCTGGACCGACTATAGCTCACAAAATTCTGTCTGGACCGACTATAGCTCACAAAATTCTGTCTGAACCGACTGTAGCTTCACAGAATTCTGTGTGAACCAACTGTAGCTCCACAAAATTCTATCTGAATCGATTGTAACCCACAAAATTCTGTCTGAACCGACTGTAACCCACAAAATTCTGTCTGAACCGGCTGTAGCCCACAAAATTCTGTCTGAACCGACTGTAGCTCCACAAAATTCTGTCTGAACCGACTGTAACCCACACAATTCTGTCTGAACAACTGTAACCCATAAAATTCTGTCTGAACCGACTGTAACCAACAAAATTCTGTCTGAACTGACTGTAACCCAACAAAATTCTGTCTGAACCGACTGTAGCCCAACAAAATTCTCTCTGAACCGACTGTAGCTCACGAAATTCTGTCTGAACCGACTGTAACCCAACAAAATTCTGTCTGAACCGACTGTAGCTCAACAAAATTCTGTCTGAACCGACTGTAGCCCAACAAAATTCTGTCTGAACCGACTGTAACCCAACAAAATTCTGTCTGAATCGACTGTAACCCACAAAATTCTGTCTGAACCGACTGTAACCCACAAAATTCCGTCTGAACTGACTGTAACCCACAAAATTCTGTCTGAACCGACTGTAGATCCACAGAATTCTGTGTGAACCGACTGTAGCTCCACAAAATTCTATCTGAATCGACTGTAACCCACAAAATTCTGTCTGAACTGACTGTAACCCAGAAAAATTCTGTCTGAACGACAGTAACCCATAAAATTCTGTCTGAACCGGCTGTAGCCCACAAAATTCTGTCTGAACCGACTGTAACCCAACAAATTTCTGTCTGAACCGACTGTAGCTCCACAAAATTCTGTCTGAACTGACTGTAACCCAACAAAATTCTGCCTGAACCGACTGTGGCTCCACAAAATTCTGTCTGAACCGACTCTAGCTCCCTAAAATTCTGTCTGAACCGACTGTAGCTCACAAAATTCTGTCTGAACCGACTGTAGCTCAACAAAATTCTGTCTGAACTGAGTGTAGACCAACAAAGTTCTGTCTGAACCGACTGTAGCCCAACAAAATTCTGTCTGAACCGACAGTAGCCCAACAAAGTTCTGTCTGAATCGACTGTAGCCCAACAAAATTCTGTCTGAACCGACTGTAGCCCAACAAAATTCTGTCTGAACTAATTGTAGCCCAACAAAATTCTGTCTGAACCGACTGTAGCCCAACAAAGTTCTGTCTGAACCGACTGTAGCCCAACAAAATTCTGTCTGAACCGATTGTAGCCCAACAAAGTTCTGTCTGAACTGACTGTAGCCCAACAAAATTCTGTCTGAACCAATTGTAAGCCACAAAATTCTGTCTGAACCGACAGTAGCCCAACAAAATTCTGTCTGAACCGACTGTAGCTCACAAAATTCTGTCTGAACCGACTGTAGACCACAAAAATTCTGTCTGAACCGACTGTGACCCAAAAAATTCTGTCTGAACCGACTGTAACCCAACAAAATTCTGTCTGAACCGACTTTAACCCAACAAAATTCTGTCTGAACCGACTGTAACCAAACAAAATTCTGTCTGAACCGACTGTGTCCCACAAAATTCTGTCTGAACCGACTGTAGCTCCACAAAATTCTGTCTGAACCGACTGTAACCAAACAAAATTCTGTCTGAACCGACTGTGTCCCACAAAATTCTGTCTGAACCGACTGTAGCTCCACAAAATTCTGCCTGAACCGACTGTAGCTCCACAAAATTCTGTCTGAACCGACTGTAGCTCCACAAAATTCTGTCTGAACCGACTGTAACCCACAAAATTCTGTCTGAACCGACTATAGCTCACAAAATTCTGTCTGAACGGACTGTAGCTCCACAAAATTCTGTCTGTACCGACTGTAGCTCCACAAAATTCTGATTGAACTGACTGTAGCTCCACAAAATTCTGTCTGAATCGACTGTAACCCACAAAGTTCTGTCTGAACTGACTGTAACCCACAAATATCTCTCTGAACCGACTTTAACACAACAAAATTCTGTCTGAACCGACTTTAACCCACAAAATTCTGTCTGAATGACTGTAACCCATAAAATTCTGTCTGAACCGGCTGTAGCCCACAAAATTCTGTCTGAACCGACTGTGACCCAAAAAATTCTGTCTGAACCGACTGTAGCCAACAAAATTCTGTCTGAACCGACTGTAATCCATAAAATTCTGTTGGAACCGACTATAACCCAACAAAATTCTGTCTGAACCAACTTTAACCCAACAAAATTCTGTCTGAACTGACTGTAGCTCACAAAATTCTGTCTGAACCGACTGTGACCCAACAAAATTCTGTCTGAACTGACTGTAACCCAACAAAATTCTGTCTGAACCGACTGTAGCTCAACAAAATTATGTCTGAACCGACTGTAGCTCACAAAATTCTGTCTGAACCGACTGTAGCTCCACAAAATTCTGCCTGAACCAACTGTAACCCACAAAATTCTGTCTGAACCGACTGTAGCTCCACAAAATTCTGCCTGAACCAACTGTAACCCACAAAATTCTGCCTGAACTAACTGTAGCTCACAAAATTCTGTCTGAACCGACTGTAGACCACAAAAATTCTGTCTGAACCGACTGTGACCCAAAAAATTCTGTCTGAACCGACTGTAACCCAACAAAATTCTGTCTGAACTGACTCTAGCTCAGGAAATTCTGTCGGAACCGACTGTAATCCACAAAATTCTGTCTGAACCGACTGTAACCCACAAAATTCTTTCTGAACCGACTGTAACCCATAAAATTCTGTCTGAACCAACTGTAACCAACAAAATTCTTTCTGAACTGACTGTAACCAACAAAATTCTGTCTGAACTGACTCTAGCTCAGGAAATTCTGTCTAAACCGACTGTAGCCCGACAAAATTCTGTCTGAACCGACTGTAGCTCACAAAATTCTGTCTGAACCGACTGTAACCCAACAAAATTCTGTCTAAACCGACTGTAGCTCAACAAAATTCTGTCTGAACCGACTGTAGCCCAACAAAATTCTGTCTGAACCGACTGTAACCCAACAAAATTCTGTCTGAATCGACTGTAACCCACAAAATTCTGTCTGAACTGACTGTAACCCACAAAATTCTGTCTGAACGACAGTAACGCATAAAATTCTGTCTGAACCGGCTGTAGCCCACAAAATTCTGTCTGAACCGACTGTAACCCAACAAAATTCTGTCTGAACCGACTGTAGCTCCACAAAATTCTGTCTGAACCGACTGTAACCCAACAAAATTCTGTCTGAACAACTGTAACCCATAAAATTCTGTCTGAACCGACTGTAACCAACAAAATTCTTTCTGAACTGACTGTAACCCAACAAAATTCTGTCTAAACCGACTGTAGCCAACCGACTGTAGCTCACGAAATTCTGTCTGAACCGACTGTAACCCAACAAAATTCTGTCTGAACCGACTGTAGCTCAACAAAATTCTGTCTGAACCGACTGTAGCCCAACAAAATTCTGTCTGAACTGACTGTAACCCAACAAAATTCTGTCTGAATCGACTGTAACCCACAAAATTCTGTCTGAACCGACTGTAACCCACAAAATTCCGTCTGAACTGACTGTAACCCACAAAATTCTGTCTGAACCGACTGTAGATCCACAGAATTCTGTGTGAACCGACTGTAACTCCACAAAATTCTATCTGAATCGACTGTAACCCACAAAATTCTGTCTGAACTGACTGTAACCCAGAAAAATTCTGTCTGAACGACAGTAACCCATAAAATTCTGTCTGAACCGGCTGTAGCCCACAAAATTCTGTCTGAACCGACTGTAACCCAACAAATTTCTGTCTGAACCGACTGTAGCTCCACAAAATTCTGTCTGAACTGACTGTAACCCAACAAAATTCTGCCTGAACCGACTGTAACCAACAAAATTCTTTCTGAACTGACTGTAACCCAACAAAATTCTGTCTAAACCGACTGTAGCCCAACAAAATTCTGTCTGAACCGACTGTAGCTCACGAAATTCTGTCTGAACTGACTGTAACCCAACAAAATTCTGTCTGAACCGACTGTAGCTCAACAAAATTCTGTCTGAACCGACTGTAGCCCAACAAAATTCTGTCTGAACCGACTGTAACCCAACAAAATTCTGTCTGAATCGATTGTAACCCACAAAATTCTGTCTGAACCGACTGTAACCCACAAAATTCCGTCTGAACTGACTGTAACCCACAAAATTCTGTCTGAACCGACTGTAGATCCACAGAATTCTGTGTGAACCGACTGTAACTCCACAAAATTCTATCTGAATCGACTGTAACCCACAAAATTCTGTCTGAACTGACTGTAACCCAGAAAAATTCTGTCTGAACGACAGTAACCCATAAAATTCTGTCTGAACCGGCTGTAGCCCACAAAATTCTGTCTGAACCGACTGTAACCCAACAAATTTCTGTCTGAACCGACTGTAGCTCCACAAAATTCTGTCTGAACTGACTGTAACCCAACAAAATTCTGCCTGAACCGACTGTGGCTCCACAAAATTCTGTCTGAACCGACTCTAGCTCCCTAAAATTCTGTCTGAACCGACTGTAGCTTACAAAATTCTGTCTGAACCGACTGTAGCTCAACAAAATTCTGTCTGAACCGACTGTGGCTCCACAAAATTCTGTCTGAACCGACTCTAGCTCCCTAAAATTCTGTCTGAACCGACTGTAGCTCACAAAATTCTGTCTGAACCGACTGTAGCTCAACAAAATTCTGTCTGAACTGAGTGTAGACCAACAAAGTTCTGTCTGAACCGACTGTAGCCCAACAAAATTCTGTCTGAACCGACAGTAGCCCAACAAAGTTCTGTCTGAATCGACTGTAGCCCAACAAAATTCTGTCTGAACCGACTGTAGCCCAACAAAATTCTGTCTGAACTAATTGTAGCCCAACAAAATTCTGTCTGAACCGACTGTAGCCCAACAAAGTTCTGTCTGAACCGACTGTAGCCCAACAAAATTCTGTCTGAACCGATTGTAGCCCAACAAAGTTCTGTCTGAACTGACTGTAGCCCAACAAAATTCTGTCTGAACCAATTGTAAGCCACAAAATTCTGTCTGAACCGACAGTAGCCCAACAAAATTCTGTCTGAACCGACTGTAGCTCACAAAATTCTGTCTGAACCGACTGTAGACCACAAAAATTCTGTCTGAACCGACTGTGACCCAAAAAATTCTGTCTGAACCGACTGTAACCCAACAAAATTCTGTCTGAACCGACTTTAACCCAACAAAATTCTGTCTGAACCGACTGTAACCAAACAAAATTCTGTCTGAACCGACTGTGTCCCACAAAATTCTGTCTGAACCGACTGTAGCTCCACAAAATTCTGTCTGAACCGACTGTAACCAAACAAAATTCTGTCTGAACCGACTGTGTCCCACAAAATTCTGTCTGAACCGACTGTAGCTCCACAAAATTCTGCCTGAACCGACTGTAGCTCCACAAAATTCTGTCTGAACCGACTGTAACCCAACAAAATTCTGTCTGAACCGACTTTAACCCAACAAAATTCTGTCTGAACCGACTGTAACCAAACAAAATTCTGTCTGAACCGACTGTGTCCCACAAAATTCTGTCTGAACCGACTGTAGCTCCACAAAATTCTGTCTGAACCGACTGTAACCAAACAAAATTCTGTCTGAACCGACTGTGTCCCACAAAATTCTGTCTGAACCGACTGTAGCTCCACAAAATTCTGCCTGAACCGACTGTAGCTCCACAAAATTCTGTCTGAACCGACTGTAGCTCCACAAAATTCTGTCTGAACCGACTGTAACCCACAAAATTCTGTCTGAACCGACTATAGCTCACAAAATTCTGTCTGAACGGACTGTAGCTCCACAAAATTCTGTCTGTACCGACTGTAGCTCCACAAAATTCTGATTGAACTGACTGTAGCTCCACAAAATTCTGTCTGAATCGACTGTAACCCACAAAGTTCTGTCTGAACTGACTGTAACCCACAAATATCTCTCTGAACCGACTTTAACACAACAAAATTCTGTCTGAACCGACTTTAACCCACAAAATTCTGTCTGAATGACTGTAACCCATAAAATTCTGTCTGAACCGGCTGTAGCCCACAAAATTCTGTCTGAACCGACTGTGACCCAAAAAATTCTGTCTGAACCGACTGTAGCCAACAAAATTCTGTCTGAACCGACTGTAATCCATAAAATTCTGTTGGAACCGACTATAACCCAACAAAATTCTGTCTGAACCAACTTTAACCCAACAAAATTCTGTCTGAACTGACTGTAGCTCACAAAATTCTGTCTGAACCGACTGTGACCCAACAAAATTCTGTCTGAACTGACTGTAACCCAACAAAATTCTGTCTGAACCGACTGTAGCTCAACAAAATTATGTCTGAACCGACTGTAGCTCACAAAATTCTGTCTGAACCGACTGTAGCTCCACAAAATTCTGTCTAAACCGACTGTAGACCACAAAAATTCTGTCTGAACCGACTGTGACCCAAAAAATTCTGTCTGAACCGACTGTAACCCAACAAAATTCTGTCTGAACTGACTCTAGCTCAGGAAATTCTGTCGGAACCGACTGTAATCCACAAAATTCTGTCTGAACCGACTGTAACCCACAAAATTCTTTCTGAACCGACTGTAACCCATAAAATTCTGTCTGAACCAACTGTAACCAACAAAATTCTTTCTGAACTGACTGTAACCAACAAAATTCTGTCTGAACTGACTCTAGCTCAGGAAATTCTGTCTAAACCGACTGTAGCCCGACAAAATTCTGTCTGAACCGACTGTAGCTCACAAAATTCTGTCTGAACCGACTGTAACCCAACAAAATTCTGTCTAAACCGACTGTAGCTCAACAAAATTCTGTCTGAACCGACTGTAGCCCAACAAAATTCTGTCTGAACCGACTGTAACCCAACAAAATTCTGTCTGAATCGACTGTAACCCACAAAATTCTGTCTGAACTGACTGTAACCCACAAAATTCTGTCTGAACGACAGTAACGCATAAAATTCTGTCTGAACCGGCTGTAGCCCACAAAATTCTGTCTGAACCGACTGTAACCCAACAAAATTCTGTCTGAACCGACTGTAGCTCCACAAAATTCTGTCTGAACCGACTGTAACCCAACAAAATTCTGTCTGAACAACTGTAACCCATAAAATTCTGTCTGAACCGACTGTAACCAACAAAATTCTTTCTGAACTGACTGTAACCCAACAAAATTCTGTCTAAACCGACTGTAGCCCAACAAAATTCTGTCTGAACCGACTGTAGCTCACGAAATTCTGTCTGAACCGACTGTAACCCAACAAAATTCTGTCTGAACCGACTGTAGCTCAACAAAATTCTGTCTGAACCGACTGTAGCCCAACAAAATTCTGTCTGAACTGACTGTAACCCAACAAAATTCTGTCTGAATCGACTGTAACCCACAAAATTCTGTCTGAACCGACTGTAACCCACAAAATTCCGTCTGAACTGACTGTAACCCACAAAATTCTGTCTGAACCGACTGTAGATCCACAGAATTCTGTGTGAACCGACTGTAACTCCACAAAATTCTATCTGAATCGACTGTAACCCACAAAATTCTGTCTGAACTGACTGTAACCCAGAAAAATTCTGTCTGAACGACAGTAACCCATAAAATTCTGTCTGAACCGGCTGTAGCCCACAAAATTCTGTCTGAACCGACTGTAACCCAACAAATTTCTGTCTGAACCGACTGTAGCTCCACAAAATTCTGTCTGAACTGACTGTAACCCAACAAAATTCTGCCTGAACCGACTGTAACCAACAAAATTCTTTCTGAACTGACTGTAACCCAACAAAATTCTGTCTAAACCGACTGTAGCCCAACAAAATTCTGTCTGAACCGACTGTAGCTCACGAAATTCTGTCTGAACTGACTGTAACCCAACAAAATTCTGTCTGAACCGACTGTAGCTCAACAAAATTCTGTCTGAACCGACTGTAGCCCAACAAAATTCTGTCTGAACCGACTGTAACCCAACAAAATTCTGTCTGAATCGACTGTAACCCACAAAATTCTGTCTGAACCGACTGTAACCCACAAAATTCCGTCTGAACTGACTGTAACCCACAAAATTCTGTCTGAACCGACTGTAGATCCACAGAATTCTGTGTGAACCGACTGTAACTCCACAAAATTCTATCTGAATCGACTGTAACCCACAAAATTCTGTCTGAACTGACTGTAACCCAGAAAAATTCTGTCTGAACGACAGTAACCCATAAAATTCTGTCTGAACCGGCTGTAGCCCACAAAATTCTGTCTGAACCGACTGTAACCCAACAAATTTCTGTCTGAACCGACTGTAGCTCCACAAAATTCTGTCTGAACTGACTGTAACCCAACAAAATTCTGCCTGAACCGACTGTGGCTCCACAAAATTCTGTCTGAACCGACTCTAGCTCCCTAAAATTCTGTCTGAACCGACTGTAGCTTACAAAATTCTGTCTGAACCGACTGTAGCTCAACAAAATTCTGTCTGAACCGAGTGTAGACCAACAAAGTTCTGTCTGAACCGACTGTAGCCCAACAAAATTCTGTCTGAACCGACAGTAGCCCAACAAAGTTCTGTCTGAATCGACTGTAGCCCAACAAAATTCTGTCTGAACCGACTGTAGCCCAACAAAATTCTGTCTGAACTAATTGCAGCCCAACAAAATTCTGTCTGAACCGACTGTAGCCCAACAAAGTTCTGTCTGAACCGACTGTAGCCCAACAAAATTCTGTCTGAACCGATTGTAGCCCAACAAAGTTCTGTCTGAACTGACTGTAGCCCAACAAAATTCTGTCTGAACCAATTGTAAGCCACAAAATTCTGTCTGAACCGACTGTAGCCCAACAAAATTCTGTCTGAACCGACTGTAGCTCACAAAATTCTGTCTGAACCGACAGTAGCCCAACAAAATTCTGTCTGAACCGACTGTAGCTCACAAAATTCTGCCTGAACAGACTGTAACCC
>JAJQXZ010000045.1:0-82210 GCA_021613375.1 Megaleporinus macrocephalus | reverse complement strand
TTTTCAAACATTGTGAGACACATATTTATATAGTCCTGATAAAAGAACTAGATACATGTAAACATAACACAACAAACAAACACAACATTAGAAATCTAACCATCTGCTTCTGTCGAGATCAGGTGAGATAAACTCCCGACTTTCAACTCTCTTAACTGGTGTTTAGTCGGCGTAACATAATCAACAGACTTTCTGGTTTTGAACAAATGAATTTTCTCTCTAACATGTTTGTTGGGTTTGGTGGACAGAGGTATATTTAGAACAGCAGAAACATCTAGAAACTCATTCCACCACTGAGATCTGAGATCATCACTAACCCTGTGTCTAGCAGTGACACTTACCAAGTCCAGAATATGTGATCCGGAGACACATCTGCTATTTAAGATCAATTCTCCAGATTCACTCCAAGAAGACACGTCATGTGATTTAGATATTTAATCTAAGATGTATTAAACATTCCTCTTACACCGTGAGGAACATTTCTAAGAATGTCTCTGATTAAATCATTATTTTCATCAGTCTGAACATTTGTCTGCTTATTAACATTATCTGTAGGTGGGAGGTTAATGTGAAAGTGGTGGTCTCCCTATCACCCTGTTTAGCAATGTTTAAATATCTCTGCTAAACCGAGGTGTAAAGTTTAGCTTTCTTGTTTTGAATGGACACGTCCTGTCATGGCCCAGGCACCAGCAGAGGGCGGAGTCAGCGCAGAGGGAGGTCTGGTAGGAAAAGGAGAGAAAACTCCAATTCCCAGACTTCTCAGTAGCAATCAGCGCTGACTGGACACACCTGTGCTGCTCCTACTTAAGTCAGCCACAAACACCATCCAGCATCACACCTTTGTAGAGGGGTGATCAGTAGAGGTGGGTATTCAGGAGAAGTCAGTAAAAGAAGTCTGTGGAAAACAGAGAAAGTCTGAAACAGAAAAAGAGAAAGTTTGGGGGGGGGGGTTTATTGTTCTGAGGGATTCAGTTTGGGGGATTTATTGTTCTTGGGGTTTATGTTGATTCTTTAGTTTGAAACGCTGTACTCTTGCATTTCCTTTGTTTGTTGTTTTCCTGCCTTTTTCCCTCACACTGCCTTGGGCGTATCTAAGGTGCCTCCTGTTCTGTTCCTTGGTGGCGCAGGAGAGGCGTATTACATGCTGTGATCATAGGTGGTGGTTTGAATCCCACCTAGGGTGACTAGTACACAAGCATTCATCTTTTCTCCTGAAACTCCACCCCTCACAAAAAACAAACTCAAACAGAAAAACTAACTAAAAAACTCTGCACTTGGGTCCACCCCCTTCCCCCACTCCCCTCCTGACACATCCAGGTCATTTCCACAAATGGTCTGAGAGATACTCGTGATTCAGTTGGATATTTTCTTTTCATAATAATCCCTGATGTTTTCCTCTCTCTTTTTCTGAAACAGCGTGTGCTGGATAAGCGTTTGCTTCCTGCTTTACTGTAACACAGAACAATGATTCTGAACTGTCTAAGAAATGCCACACGTCCTGGATTTTAGCCCCCCAAGTACCCTTTCTCAACAGCCTTTAATATTTCAGTACTGACCCACGTCCCTGTGATGGATCTGTCATCATCATTATGATCACACTGCTGTTGTTGGTTTTCCAGCTCTGCACATGTACGACAGAGGAGAATCATTAATCTACCATTACAGTGATAAGGTAAAACAGGGTGTAGCAGTTTTCTAGGTGGATGTACGGTGGTCTTGACAAGTCCATAGGGTTCCTCGAGGGGTCTGAAATTTTTGAAAACTATTTGAGGATGTCCTACTGGGTATTTCTTCCTAGCCAGACAGAATAAGTACAAACTAGTTAAGTCCAAATATCTGATTCTCTCACCATCCTTTGATTTATAGTAGAGTTTATATGCATTAGTTCTACCACCAAAGAGGGCATCTCTTGATTTTAACCTATTCGGCGCTTTGTATGTTAACACGAACGCAGCAACGACCGAATCAACCCTTCTTAGCATCTGCCCACTGACATTCCCACATTCCTTCAACATTCAGACCATATTCTCCAACAAGCATCTCCAACTTGATGTCACACTGTTTCCGCAACTCACCATACAACACCTTAGACATGGAGTGAAGCTGGTTTGGATTGTAACGACATTCATGTCTGTGATGCATACAACCATTAAATTCTAAGGCTTTTCTCACACCATCCTTTGTATAAATCCCATCTACGTCATACACACCAAACTTCATCTCTCCATGAGTTAGTGCGTGGTGAACATCAACACCTCTTCTACTCTTAACATACTCAAGCCATTCAGTGGAAACATTTGAAAAGGTCTTGTTCTGATTAATGTATGTGTTGTTGTCTCAGTGCTGGTGTGTCTTTAGGAGAAAATGTGTCTCGTACACAGTCATGCAGCATGATGTCAGTGTTGTAGAATTGAATGGGTCTAGCTTTGTACACTGAATGAACTCGTCACGATACTTAATGAAAGCCTCTCGTAGTAAAACAACATCCTTCCTGCTGTAAACATACAACTCCCTTCTAAAGTCAAACACCTCACCCAAGACCATGTACCATTCATCAAACTGGTCTTTGTCATTCATTGTATCATAGCAGTAATAATGTTTATCTGGGTATGGACCTACATAGTCTTCATTTAGTTTCAGATTAAATTTGTCTGAAATGCTCTTTCTCTGAACACGACAGATTTAATGCAGATGCTGTTTTGGCTAAACACATTGGGATAAACTAGTACGAGTCTATGTAGCGTTGTCTGAAGGTTTCGTCAAACATTGCAATCATTGTAATTTTGACTGTGATACCCACTTTGGAGAAATATTCCAATAACAAGAAATTACAAGAAACCAGCTGCACTGTGTGCTAACCATGTACCCCCGATATTTTGGTCGTCTAAACTCTTTGACGAGTTGTTCTACGCAGCGAGACCCCTCTGCTGTGAACTCTCTACCATCAAATGTGATTGCGCAGAGAAGGTTGGCTTCATGCTTACTATTTACAATTCATGTCTCAAAATCGAAAAAAATATAAGCCTCGCTTGGTTCTTTTAATTTTATAGGTTGTATGTAGTTCATGTGTGGTATCTGATATTAGTTCTTCACCACATTGCATGTAACGCTCTGATAGACACTTGTGGGTTCGGGTTTGGTTAAACTAACGTGATAAAGATGCCCACATGTTTTTACAGTACTTGGTTAGTTCACATGAGGAACCATCTCCCCTGTGATAGGCTGTCGTTTCTGTTTCTTATGCTGCTCATAACAGTAGAGTCAGATTTGCAGTAGTGAACAGTCGTCACAATATTTGCCACATCTGGGTTTCGTGTGACACAACACATCACAACAGTGTTTACAGCTGTGATCTCTGGCGCTAGTGTAGCCCTTGTAACAAAACTCTCAAACATACGGCCCACCCATGAACACTTTCAAATATTTCGCCATGTAATAATGACCATCAAGAAACACGGTCTTGGTGTGTGGTTTGTCTTTTGTTTGATAGTTTTCTAATCTACCTGAAGCACTCTTGTGGAACAAAACAATTTTTACACCAAACTTGTATTCAAAACATCCAATGTCACTATATCCCACTCTATGATGTGTAGCCAGTGTTTGTCTGTATCTGTTCAGCTACTGGTTCTAATCTGTTATGCAGAACATGTGGGTTCAGAAAATGCATGAGACAGATTGCAAAATTGTTATTTGAGATGTTTGTTGGGCAAAAAAGATTCAATCAGTTCTTATTGTTGTAACTTCGTCTTTCGCCGTCAGAATGAAGAGGGAGACCAGGCAGAGTTTAAGCTTGTTTAATTTGACATTGCGGGCCCGTCTTTACTCTGCGTCATTACACCCTGATCTGAAGCTGATCAGTTGTATAGTCTTTTTATAGGGCCGGCCTTCCATTGTCCTCGGGTCACATGAGCTCCTCCTGGCCATGTCGTAACCTCCTCCGGCTCCGGGCTGTCTCTGGGCGGAGCGGTTCTCAAGCCCTGAAGTGTCGCAGGGTCTGATTCCCGAGCCTCAAATTGCCTGTCATAAAGGACCCCCATTGCTGAAGACTAACAAAACCAGGATGTTCTCGCACTCTCCTGGCCACCTGTCCTTCCATACGTTCCAAACAGATGCTATAGTGTGTTTGTTTTTAAAATAAAATCCAACAATCCTCCTCTGTACGTTAAACAAACGCACAAATGAGGAAAAACAAACAACAATAAGGAAAGAAAAGAAACTACTAATCTAGTTACAAAGCAAAACACACAAACATGCATATATTGGAATACTTGGTGAATAGGTTGCATTAAATGTAATTCATTGTCGTTGTTGCTTGCATGGGTTGTAATGTGGTTGCGTCTGTTTTAATTTGTGCAATATGTAAGCGTTTCTTGTCTTTGACGATCCAAATACAGCAACAGCGTGGTATACTATACATTATAAAGATAATTACACTGCTTGTGATAAAGATTAGTATCACTCCGTGGCAATACATCCCCATGTACTAAACCTAAAGGCTAAGAAATTTGAGTTTGTGTCATCTACATGGTTAAGACAGCCTTGCAAATCCTCCATTACATTAAGATATTCACCTATAGCTTTAGTCGGATCTAACACATCAGAACAACAATTAACCCCATGAGTTTTAACTCATATATCACAGGAACTCATATATGATTATTACCCCATAATTGGGAATACGTTCTCCTAAGAATCTACTCCAAAATGTTTGGCTACATGTGAAATATCTAATGCAAGGATTTGGATCACTGCCTAATACTAGTGGCACTAAGAGGATGGCTGAAACCTTTTGTCTGCGAGTGAACTTGATATTTAATTGGACATAATGTTTTCCCCTGAATGTAAAGGTAGCATCTATCTTTAAAACCGGAGCAATAAAAGATACTCTTTCAGGAGTGATCGTTTGGTTAGTGTTTGAAAGGTGACCGAAGACTGCTTGTTTCCCTTTATTAGGTGGCATAAGAATTAGAGTACCATTTGTGAGAAGTTTAGCATTTAAAGGTATTGAATGTTTGGTATTGGCGAACACCTCACTATTTTTGTACCATGTACAATCATGGGCTTGACAATTCTTAGGACCGCATGTCTTTAGGACCTCTAAGGAAATGTCAACATTAATTGTATTTGCAGTTCTGTGCATAAGGATTATGTGAATTTCTGAACTGTCATTTTTGGCTGTAAGTGTTTGAGATCTCATCGCTGGTAGTATGTAAACTAATGTACAGTGGCTGTTAAATCTGGCTGGCAGTTCACTGAATGCAGTACTTCTGCATAACCAGTAGGTTCCTGTGGGCGCAGGAATGCGGCAAAACGTATTAACCCCTAGCCAGTTCATCCAAAGACCACTACCATGAAGACCATCAGTTATTGTTTCAGTTGTGATGACAGGTGATTGATTTTGGTGACTGTTGCTTATTTGTTTGAGTTGTACTATAAACCTACATAATGCTTTTGGTATTTCTCCTACAAATGGTGAGAGAATTAGCATGATTTTCTACATACCAAGGAGACCTGAATGGTGAACTGATGTCAGTGATATTATGTGCTGGAGCATATAATTGATCACATTTTGACATACCCAGTGTACAGCACTGTGTGGTTTTAGGTTGTGTGATGTTGTGACATAAACTAATATTAAATGAAGGCATATCTGTATGTAACCAGGCACATGTATCACAATCGGACATAGCATGTGCAGTACATGCTATTCCTGCAGATACACTGACTGGATGAGGGATACAGACATTTTGTTCTGGGAATAATGTCTGTCGGGTTAAGTTGAATAATGTCTGAAATACATTGTCGCTGCCCACATCTGTGATGGGCACTGAAAGACAGGAAGTCCATATTGCTAGTAGAGATAGCAATAGTTCCATGTTCCTTCCGGTCATCCTGCCTGTGTTTGGATTGTCTCTTCAGGACTGGTATGATGAATGCGTCCACACCTCCCCTTGAGACAGTTCATCCACTGTTGTCTTCCATTTCACCTAGAAGACAAACAAACTTTGGCAGTATCTTGTATGTTGTGTTTGGCCTTGTTACAAAATGTCTAACATTTATTCTTGCATAGAGGGTTACCGCATCTTGCCCTACCTAACACAGGGTCCTATGATACCAGCTGGAAGTGTGGGGGTAGGGAAGTCTTCACTTTGGGTTTAGCCCCTGCAGCGTAAATGCTAACAGATCTGCCCAAAGCTCTTCCAGCTAGTTTACCCATCTATCCCTAGTAAGGCGGTAACACTACTTTGCAACGTAACACATGTCCAAGTTTTCTGACCTTGACATAATACTGCTGCATCTATGATTAAAAACACAAATGAATGTCCCCCTTTAAGAGGTTCCATCAAACCCTTTTTGACACCTTGCCGTGCCTAAGGTCTATGGTTCCCTGTTGAGCCATAGCACGTCCTGTAATGATTTTCTATGGACTTAAACCTACTTTGCGTGTGGGTGTGGCTCCGATGCTACATAACTCCAGTGATGCATCCACTCTAGACACCCCACTTTGCAAAGAGTCTGTGTAAACTGTAACTGTGAAACCAGATGCTAACCCATAAGCTTTAGGAATGACACCTATTCTGCTTCTTGAGCTGAGAAGTGGTCTGAGAAGTGAAGTTAAGCTACTGTGATAGCATGTGGTGACCAGACGGTTCACCCAACGCATTTACAGCCGTTTGTCACCTGTTCTGAAGCCTCTGTAAATACAATTAAGTCAGGATTTTCCTAAGGCATCTCAGAATACCTAAAAGTGATGTGTGGGATAAAATCACCACACAGTCATGATCACCCTAACCCTCATACAAGTCTCAAACATTGCTGTCATCATTAATGATGAGGAATTGATGATCTGAGCTCCTAGAAGGCAAATGTTAGGGTCTGTGAGTGTTGCAAGCCAATTACCCCTTCCTTGGGCGTAACTGTCCTGATCCGAGCCACAAACAATAAAGCATTAACTGCATGTGAACAACACACTGTAAGCGCTTGCGACAAGACAACAGGAGCACAGGTAGTGACACCTACATATGTACAATAGCTTGCTCATGTGTCAATTAATCACATGCATGTTCTTCCCAGTGGTTCTCACATACACTCTGTCATCATATGTCTGAAGGATCAGCTGTAAACACCCTCACCTAACATCTCCAGTTTAGATGTATCTGAGAACTGGGCTTGTGTTTATGTTCTCATCACATTTCTTTTTACAACTACGTGCCCAGTATGCTGGTTCCTCACAGAAGTGACCCATATACTCCTGGTCACTCTGTGTGTCCTGACTGCTTGTTTGCTGAAACACAGTTTGCAAAATTGAGGAGACATGGACGTTGACATGGGCATCTTTCTGATAGGAGGTCAAGCATTTATTCAGTTCAGCGAGCGTGCTAGTTCTCCAATTAGACTTCAATAGAAGTAAAACTGTTCTCATGTCCTGTGTCAATACATCCACCCATTGGGCCACAGACACCCTCGACTTCAGCATGTCTGCTACTGACTCAAACTCTGACCTTCCCCCATGCAACAGAAACACCTCAGCAAACCTCTGTGTGTAACGGCTCACAGATTCATTCTTCCTCTGATGACACTCCACAACCTTCTGCCAGCACACAGTAGACCCTAAACTGTTCAGAAGTACTGTCAACAACCCCATATTACAATCCTGTACAGCTCTCAGAGAATTCAACTTCTCTACCTGGGCCTCATAATACTCTTCCATGGTCTCAACCTCAGTTGGCGTGAGTATTTGCGAGCACACTGAAATGACGTCCAGTGGGTGGAACGAATACAGCTTGATTTTACGAGTCATCAGTGACAAAAAAGAACAAAGTCCCATTTCCTTCGGATGTTTGAATTCTGACATGCGGTCTATCTGTTCTGGATCCAGTGGGCTGTGCTTGATGGAGGTTTCCACCTCCCCTTCTGTGGATCTCACCTGTTGGACCACTACTGGGGCTGTGTGTAGCAGTGTTACGACCTCATTGCTGTCACTGACATCTGAGCTAGACTGCTCTTCTGCTTTAGGCCTTGCAGATTCCAGAAGTTCTCTTTTCTCCTTTTCTAGCTGCTCTATTTTTTCCTGTAGTGATTTGAGGGAATGTTGTGTCTGTTCACACGTGTTTTGCGCATTAATGGCTGAACGCTTATGGACGGCACACTCCTGTATTAGTCGCGCACTTTTCTCTTTATGTTCAGTCATTAACATGCAGTGCCACTGTCTGAACACCTGAACAGAACCCTCAAGGTCTTTCTTCTTCATACACTTGGGTAAGATGGTAAAACACTGCTTCTAAGTCTTCTGGGATGTTAAATTTCTTACAGGGTTTAGCTTTCCGCTTGGAGCATAATTTATCTAACATCTTTGTAAGACCAGCCTCGAATGAAGCTCTGTCTACAAAAGCTGTTGGCACTTTAACCTTAGACGTAAACATCTTTACACAAAACAGTAAACACTTCAGACACACCCGCAAGCTTCAGCTACGACATCACTGTACATTACATCCACCATCTGGTGGTAATTATCATCACATCTAGGTCACGTTGCTGGAGGACTCTGTACTGAGTCTTGTAGTTCATTAATAGACAAATCATACTCATTATTTAAATATTGTAACTGATCTCTAAACATCATTTGTGTTTTAACACCCGGCCTGTTGTCTGTCTGTCGACACCTTTTAGCCCCGTTTTGTATGTTTGTTATTTTGCTTTTTAACAATATTTATTTACTATGAACTAAACTGTACTGTGGAGTTAGTTTCTTTAACATGATGAAATAAGGATATGTGAGTATAAACTACTTTTTAGACAATCCTGCAACAGACGATTCAGTAAAACACAGTTGAGTTTAAACATCACATCTGTTAAAAATCTAAAATGTGACTCATGTTCTTCACGCATCGCCTGTATCATGTGGATTCATACCTGGATATTTTTACAGCTGTTTACACTCGATTTTGTTCACATACTTTCTGAATGTGATCAGTTAGTATCTGAATGTGATCAGTTAGTTTCTGAATGTGATCAGTTAGTATCTGAATGTGATCAGTTAGTTTCTGAATGTGATCAGTTAGTTTCTGAATGTGCTCAGTTAGTATCTGAATGTGCTCAGTTAGTATCTGAATGTCATCAGTTAGTTTCTGAATGTGGTCAGTTAGTATCTGAATGTCATCAGTTAGTTTCTGAATGTGATCAGTTAGTTTCTGAATGTTTTTTTTCACGTCTATGATCAATAGCAGTTCAATTCTATTTTTTGTGATCTCTTCAGACTGCTGTTTCAACACTGTTCTTAGTTCGTCTATGTCATTAGAAAGATAATTACAGCTCACCAGACGTTCATGTTCCTGATTCAGTCTTAAATTCTCCCATCAAAGTCTCTTAGTTTTTCCAGTATAACGTCTAGGTCAGTATTAGGCAGTCGGGCGTCCAGCGTTTCATGCACCTTTTCCGTAAAGCTGTTCTCATTCCACGTGTTCAGCAACTCGTCAGTCCAGACAATATCACCAACCACCGGCGCTGTCACAGATTGCTTCACGCCATCAAACACAGCACATTCACTGGTATGCAAATCTATAATCAGTTTAAGAAAAAAAATTGTGAATAGATAACGCATGTTTTCTTACCTCCACATTTCTGGCTATCGTCCAACTTCCCACGAGAAACAGACTTGTCATTAGCACTGGGTCGTTTTCTGGAACGCTTTCCACGCAAAACTTGTGCCTGTTGTACCATCAAACCCCAGTGGTGTTAAAAGACCGAGGTTTTGACCAGATGTGTCAAACCTGCTCCAGAAATTACACAATTAGAATTATACACCAACAACTAGAAAGACTATCTATAACACTAACAGGACTTACCAAGAGGATTCTCACACACTGTTGTGTTGACAGTTTCTGTAACTACTGAAAATGTAGGATTTATTTTTGATAAACGTAAACAATTACAATTAACAAAGCAATAATTAAATAATAAAAAATCTGACAAACTTACAAAGTTGGGACAAACCCTGGATCCTGATCCTGATAGTCTGGGGGGTTTCAATTTCCGATGCATCTAAAATCTAAATTCTGTTAATTAAACATGTTAAACAGTTGGCTTCTCACTACAGAAAATATATTTAAAGATACCTGTAAGTCACATGTGATTTGCACACAGCGGAATTTGCCCTTCGCATTTAACCCATCCGTGCAGTAAAACACCCACATATACACACACTAGTGAACACACTAGGGGGCAGTGAGCACACGTGCCCGGAGCGGTGGGCAGCAGTAGGGGTCAGGTGCCTTGCTCAAGGGCACCTCAGTCGTGGCCTGGGGGTTCCCAGGGATTGAAACGGCGACCTTCCGGTCACAAGACTGGATCCCTATCCTTCAGGCCATGACTGCCCCTTTAACCACACAGGACACACCCCCATACTATTTTCCTGTTGAAATCAATAGTATGTGATTGGCCATCGCATTACCCATGTCACTACGATGCGCCCCTGTCTCCCAACAAACAATACACTGTTGATGTTGAAGTCGGCTAGTCTGTCTGTGCTGTGGGGACATTCTAACATCAAAGAATTAATGAATGAACCCAGACGTCCTCACCACTTTGTAGGTGACAATACCCATGTTTCACCAAATACACACACACATACACACACACACACACACACACACACACACACACACACACACACACACACACATTCTTGTAATTAACTCTTGATGGGGACACTAGTCAGGCACATGCTGTTCGGGGACACCACTTTCCTGTAGTCCTACAGACGTGAAAAAAATCATGTATGCATAATTAAAATTAGGGAACATAAAAATCATCTCAGATTTTTGATTTAAGCAAATAAATTTCCCAGTGTGGTATGATCACGCCAAATGGGGACTTTGGATAAAATTTGCATAATACAGAAATTAGCTAAAGTATATAACATAATGGGGACAACACTAGGAACCTAATTTGCATACACACCAATCAGTTAGTTAGAGAACATCATGGGGACACCATTTAAAAACATGGATTTACAAATGTAACTTTCTTTCTGTAGGTTAATACACAAGACATCAAGGTTAAAGTAATTGCTTCTTTTTTATTTTAGTTAAATAACTCTAATCACAATTAGAAAACCTAGTATATGAAACAAAATATTTGTTTACATTTTTGTAAAAAAAAAATTAGCAGTTTTTGTTGCACTGTACCAGAAACAATTAAATTCAACATAAACAACATAAACATCTCTTAAGTTTAAAATAAAAGAAAACATTCAAACTTATCAGCTTGGTTTTCCAAACCACAACCTGATTGCGAACACTGCCAAAGACTTTTTTTTTTGACGAGGCAAAGAATTAGATTTTTTAATCCAAAAGTTACAGAAAACTAAATTACAATTACTGGGTTATGTCTCTTTTGTAAGCCACAATGCGATTGTGAACATAGAATTTGACGCTCTGCCAGTCTCTGTGTTTAAGTGTTGAAGGCTCAGCTCTTATGCACTGTTCACAAGCAGCCTTTCCCGGGACACGACATGAAGTAATGAAGTTTTTCAGGTGTCTTTCTACAGCCTGGATCTCTTTTGCTTCCCAAGCTTTTCTTCTTTTTGGTGTTGAGGTTTTACCTAAATGTGAAAAACATCAATATAAACACTAATTAGGTATAATTATAAAGTAAATTAGGAACCTCTTCAGTTATTTCAATTATGACGTACAACTTATAAGACATAATAAAAAAAAAAACGTAGTGTTGGCATTACACTGGCATTCTACTTGATGTAGATGCAAGCTTAGAGCTGTTCACAACCATCACTCGCAAAAAGCTAATGAAATGACAAGGGAACAAAATGTGTCAGTGTAAGTGCAACAGAGAAATTTCTTCTATTTTTATAACAACTTGCAAGTTTAGCAACTTGTGCCAAATTTACATTACAGATGCACTATATAGATGTGCAATTACTGACAAGCTTATTTATTGATTGACCACAAAAAATTATTGGGGAATAAATGGCCCATATTAAAATTATGTATTCAAGGTAATATATGAAAAATATACTACAAAAATAGACAGTTTTTAATTCACAATTTCTTTGTTACAGGAAACAGCCTATGGCAGTTTAGTCCCACCTATTTACACTAAAGTTTTGAGTGCCTTCTAAATGAGACACAAAACATGACATCAAATCTTAACAGATATCATATTTTAATCTTAGATGCATAAAATCCTATTTAACAAAATGTTGATCAATTCTGGTAAAAATAAAAATAATGGAAATCATGAATAGACCTCAAGAACAATGTAAGACATGGACCCTTTAAGCAAAGACAGTGAAAAATGTGCTAGCAAATATGTCAACATGTTTTTGCTTTAATTCAGTTATGTTCTAATGCTCTAATTTTGTGTAAAAAAATCCTTTTGTTTAATTTTGTGTCAAACAAAAAAGTGCTAAATTTTTTAATACCTTGGTACATTCACAAGCAGTTGGTTGTCATGCCACCAGGTGAACAAAGCTTAAAATAAAACACTATATTCTCACTGGTTCTGATATTGTTGCTACTAGTGATTTAGATTTCTCAGTCACAATGTTAATGCATGTTTTTTTGTGTAGCTATCCTTTCAACTTAAATTGGCTATTGTCATAACAAGGATATTGGCATGTAAACATGCATCAGGCACAGTAATGTTGTTGTGTACACCCTTCATTTCAGTTGTTGAACAATTAGAGATTGTACTTATACTATAGCACTTTAACAGCTTATCTGTTGATAGACAGTGTGTCTTCGCCACACTGCAACGCTTTATCAGTTTCTAACCAGACCACAGAGACACTCTTAGATACTTTTTGAGAGGATGGTCCACTCATGCTTGCAGTGTCCCAAAGTGTATAAAAAAACCCACCACCCCAGCACAACATACAGGTTTCATTGTCAAAGGTGGTCCTATGGTGGTCCATTTCTATTAACAAATGGGGCCAAGGGGGCAGCAAATAAGACAATACATAAAATATATTTAAAAAACACAATGAATGAGGGCAAATTTGTTTCAATGTTCCATACCTACAACAATAAATTAAACTATGTAACCTTAACCTTACTTTGTACTGCCTGGCAGATTAAGTTAATGACAGATTAACTTATAGTATTACCTTGAACGGAAGGTCTCTGACTGGAATTCTTCCTCTCTGGCAGGGACATAACTGTAGTGTCAAGCGGTGATAACTGCATTGCTTCTGGTGATTCCTCCTGTGTTGCTTCTGGTGAAAAATTTATCAATCAGCATTACATTAAATTAAAAAACATGCTCTACAATAGGAGTTACCTATATGTTTGTTTAAAAATGTATTAAAGTATTAAATCTTTAAAAAATATTAAAACATTCATAACAATAAACTGCATAGGGCAAAGGTATTCTGTATATTTGATGAGCTTATTTTTTCAACAGATGTCAACAGTGCTTGAGTTTGGGGAATAATCAAAATGGTCTGGGTACCAGCTCTCTAGGTAAAGAGCTGAACACCCACAAATAAAAAGAAGAGTATCACTGGAACAGTTTGCATCATGCCAGTATATAATGACTTTAATTGCTATTTATGTGCTGTACACACCAAAGATACATCAGATTCACTCATTAATCCCATTAATCAAGAACAGTTGTTTAACTAGTCAATGAAATGCCACACTATTTTGCTGAGATAATCAAAATCTAAAATTACATACCTTCAAGTTCTTCATGTGTTTCTTCCTCATTTTGTTCTTCATCATCATCCATTAGCTCAATCTCCTCTGCAAAATTTATTGAAGAGTAAATCAATAAATAAATCTCACAGATCGCAACATTAAAACATTTACACTGATGTGTGTTGTGTAGAAGAGTGAATTATTGACTGCATAAAAAATGAAAAAGAGTTATTTACCATCTGGACCAATATTGATCTCATCCAAATTCTTGCCTTTGAAGTCCCCAAGTCTCCCTTGTTCTAGGGCCATAAGAACTTTGCTGACTTTTGCAAGCTGGAGGGTCTTTTCAGGAAGCCGGTAGTATTCCCTGTGAATTCTTATGTCATGCCCCAGGAAGTTTGCTAACTGATCCATGTCTGTGTCCTTCAGGTTTAGAACAGTAGAAAGAGTGGCAGCATGCTTCCTCAGTTTTGTGGACGTCAGTGCATCAGGATTACGTGCATCACAAGACTTTGCAAAGCTGCGGATACAATCTAAGCCTCTGTAATGTGACATTGCTGATGGCCGAGCAAACAGATATACATTGTCTTTCAGCTCACCACAAGTCTCCCTGTTCTTCACCAGCAACTCTAACGCATTCAGCATTTTGGGAGTCAGCAGAATAGGAACTGGTCTTCCTCTTTTTCCTCTGATCACAATTCTGGAAAAGTGACTGCACAGTTTCTTCTCAACTTCTGAGAGGGCATAATCTATATCACCATGTGGATCACTGGTGTCCCTGGATAAGAATGCAGAAGGAAGCATACTTGATACCTCTCCCTCTCTGCGGCGGTTAAAGAGGATGATCTGAGTCAAAGCAACCATTGCAAGCTCTGACCAGTACTTAGTCATCGGCTCTGTTGATAACTGCCTGATGCATTCATCTTGCATTTTATTGAGGAATGTATGAAGTTTTTGCACATCTTCCGTAAAAGGCAACATTGTGGGGGCATTCCACTTCGACTCCTCAAGATTTTGTGCTGCTGTTGCAGAGATCAATTCACACCACCGTTCTTTATGTATTTCCTGAAAATGACTGAGCTTCTGTGCTGAACAGTGGTCTTTTGCAATCAAAGCTTTGGCTTTTACAAGTTTGCTGAGCTTCATTAGGCTTATTCCAAGTTTCTTTGCTAGAGAAGGATATTTGTATGTGTTGGAATCACTATCATATCCACATGTGTGTCTGACAGCTTGAATCATTTTGATGTAGTTTTGTGGATCTATCAAATCTTCCATTGTCTTCAGAGATGCAACTTTTTTGCCAGTGATCAGTAGTTTTCCTAGTTCTCGCAACTTCTGTCGTACGCATGCCTCATTCTTGGCAGTTGATCCACGTTTATTAAGCAAATGCTCTCCCAGCTGAATGCTGCAGCTATCATTTCTGACAGTAGCTGTGATTTCATCTGCATTAATGAGACTTAAAGTCTTCCAAAGTGCTCTGCTTATGTGTGATGGTACAGGCTGTGTGAACGCACAGAGAGACTGAACGCGTTTTTTTCCAGGTTTTGGATCACAATCTTCAGGGCCTAGTTTACAGACCTTCATGTGTCGCCAAAGAACACTCCTGGTAAATAACCCTTGGCAGTATGCACAATGCATGAAGTCAGTGCCTTCTGCTTTCTTCGGTGGAACCAGTTCTCCCTTTCCTGTTTTAAGCACAGAGGCATTATGTGCAAACTTGTCATATACTCTACGACCATCACATTTTCTTTTGACAGCATTAACAAATATTGTCCCTTCTTGTTGCTTAAGCTGACTTCATGCTCTCTTGCCTCTGTTACATTCATGACACCTGATGATGTGCTATCAGGGACAGGATTACAAGGGAAGGCTTCATCTATGAGAGACTGAAGGCTCCGTTTCAGGGGTTTAAGGGAGATACTACTGTCTGAACTACTCTCTTTGTCTCTAGAGTTAGGAATGTACTCCTCCTCACTGTCTGGGGTGGAATCAAACAGCTCATCTGACTCTTCAGGAAATAAACCTCTAATCTAAAAAAATCTATAAAATAACTATTACATTTTTAAATGTAAAGGTTTCAATTTATGAATTGTTTTGTCTCTTTTAGAATTGATAGGAAACACTTACTGCAACACTTTTAGTTCTCCGTAATCTTGGTACATGTACATCCTCTTCATCAGTGTCTTTCAATGAACTCTTCAACATAAAAACAAATCCTGTTCATAGTAGCACAAATGTTATATTATAAATCTATCCAGAATTTAGACAGGACCAGGAGCGACCAGGCAACCAATCGCTTAGACTTTGTTATAACACCACTGACAGTCGACTGGGGAATATTTAGTATTGAGGAAATTTCACGACTGGACTTGTTGCACAGGTGGCGTCCTATCACACACAGTGTGAGTGAGTAAATACTTTAGCAATAATATCATGTAGATCATGTAACGGTTCCTCCTCAAACCTCAACAGTCTCAGATCTCAGACCTAGCACCTTTATTGCTAACCTACCAGACCTGTCAAATTAGATGTGGCTATATCCCAAAATCTCTTAAATTAGCAGTAATTTAACCTCAAATTTAGAAACCTAATTTTGATCCCCATTGAATTTTAGAGCTCTCTCAAATCTTCCCTTTATGTCTTTTACGTAACACATTTTAATACCCTGTGACTCGTGGGGACACTATCCTAACTGAGAGCATCTGTCCAGAATATATCTCATTTACACACATCTGACTAAAACCTGTGTTGTGGGGACTCCGTGAGGTCAACAATAAAGAAAACACACAAAAAATAATGTTTTGGAACTTCAAACTTTGCTCAAGAAATGCTTTTCCACTTTGATATTCTCATATCTCACATTGTAATAGTACAAAACTTGGAATTTGTAAGTTTACACTGATAAAGTAAGCTAAATTTCAACTGGAGTGTAAGAAACACTTGTGAAAGACTGTGATAGACTTACCTGATTCATTGCTGAGGAACCAGTAGGCAGTACTGGTCCAGACTGGGAAGGTTGCTCATCATCTTTGGTGTTCATCTCAGAAACCATATCCTCAATAATCTGTTATATAACATGGCATATTTAGTCAATTACAAATAATTACAAATAATTAGCATGCACTGAAATACATGTGTATTTTTTTATACAGTTGACACCCCTCAATCAGAGTACTCAAAAGGTCAGTGTTTCAGTACGTTAATGCTTAAACATACTTCATGAGGACACTTAACACATTTTAATACCCTGTGACCCGTGGGGACACTATCCTAACTGAGAGCATCTGTCCAGCATAGATCTCGTTTACACACATCTGACTAAAACCTGTGTTGTGGGGACTCCGTGAGGTCAACAAATACAATAAAGAAAACACACAAAAAATAATGTTTTGGAACTTTGATATTCTCATATCTCACATCGTAATAGTACAAAACTTGGAATTTGTAAGTTTACACTGATAAGTAGGTCATACAGTAAGCTAAATTTCAAATGGAGTGTAAGAAACACTTGTGTTAGACTGTAATAGACTTACCTGATTACTTGCTGAGGAACCATTAGGCTGTACTGGTCCAGACTGGGAAGGTTGCTCACCATCTTCGGTGTTCATAGAAACTGTATCCTAAAAACATCAAGGGGTAGTGCTGTTCTTTACTTTTAATCACTTTAAACATTTTTTAGTTAGTTAAAGAACAAAACATTGCAACGTTTTTATACATAACTACATACCTTCTTTCGCCATGGCCAGTCATTCCCTCCATAATCATAGGTAATTTCATCTTTTTCTTTTATGTCTTCTATGGCAAAGAGACAGAGATGTAGCCTTCCATCTACCTCAATCATCTTCATCTTTATCTTCGGATGTCTGTGGTCATCATTGACCAACCTCCCAAATGAGCCGTCTTCTTTTGCAGCATCAATACTTTGTAAAAAAGAAACATGTATATAAACACAGCACAAAAAGTAAGGAAATTTGTGTTTGGTAGATTATTTCTTTGTTGTAAAAAAGGCTATTGTTGGAAAGTCTGTAATTTCCCTTTTGAATGGTGCCACATTTGTAAGGAATATGCATTTGTGGGTTGCAACCATGAAAGTTGCTAAATCCTCTCTGCCAAACAGCTAAGAAACAATTGGGATTGGGATTGCCACTGGTTGCAGATTTTTATCTTAACGGAGATTGCCTCCAATGATGACAAGCCTTGTTTTTCCAGTGAGAGTGATGCCGTCCCACACCATCATGCTGCCTCCACCAAAATATGTTACTCTATCGGTGCAGCAACAAGCATAGTGTTCTTCGCGTCTTTTCCAAACTTTGACCCTATAATCCAACTTCCATTTGAACTCATCGCTGAACAAAATGTTCCTCCATATGTTCAGACTTCAGTGCACATGTTGCTGACACCAGCCCAAACAGGCCTGATGGTGAAGAGCAGCCTCCTGGTAGCCCGATGAGACTGGAGATTGGCTGCATGCAGTCTGTTCCGGACTGTCGGGGCAGAGAGCCTCGGCCATATCAACCTGCAAACCTTGACTGCAAATCTGTAGAAGACAGCCTATGGTACTAAAATGCATCATCAGGTACCTGGGGGTACCAGAAGCTCCAAACAAGTGTCAATAGCAACAGCAAAATAAGCTGTTTGGCAATGGCAGAGAAGATTTGGCAATTTTTTCATTGATGCAACCCACATACTTAGCTCTACTTCTCATCCCACAAATGCATGTTCCTTACAAATGTGGCACCATTTAAAATGGAAGTTAACAGGCTTTCCAAAGGTATAAGATTTATTGCCAAGAAACATCAACTAAGAAATCATCTACCAAGCACAAATTTCCTTACTTTTTGTGGTAGTTTTATATATAACATGGGTTCAGTCGATTTGAAATCTACTAATGAAACTAATAACTTACCACCACATTTTCCCCTTCCATTTGAAGTCAAACATGAACACAGTGCAAAGACTGTGGTAGAGTCGCCTTCTTCGCTGAGATTGCCTTAAATCAATCCTATCTCCCCTGTACTCAACCACAAAATCTCCCTTGTAAAATGGTGCCAGAGCAAAGACACCACAACCTGCAAAAAATTAAAAAACACTGCTCAGTTACTTTGTAAATAAGGATCAACAATGTACTTTCAACTCTAAAGTTTAATTAATCTATTGCTTGATAAATATTTAAATTAAGATATTGTTCCACTTAAAAACACTAATAAACCAACAGATTAAAAATAAACATTAACACAACTGACTATCCCAGAATATCCCAAGCACAGGTGAAAGAAGCAGTTTCTATTTTGCTACTTTAGAACAAGAAAATTTAAATTGTAATTTAAACAATTAATATAACTTGTTTGATCATAACCATAAAACCACTTGAAATAGTCTTCTCCAGATGCTTTTTGTGTATGAACTACTAACTGGATGTCATTATGTAATTTCTAAAACTTTTCTAACAAGAAACTAGGGCTGCAAGATGTATCCTATCGTCATCATGATGTGCACATGCTCAATAATCACATTGCAGGACATGGGATGTCGCTTAAGGCAAATAAAGCAAACAGTTTTTGCTGCTTGACACAAGAAATAGATTCACACTGTTCTTATTTTACATAAAATACCTGCCAGCGGAAGATTACAACTGCCCAATTGTAACTTATTTTGCACCAGTAGTGGATTCACGGAGTTGATGTTTTTTGTGGTTTGCAGTGAGTGACGTGTACTAGAAAGTAAGACATCCACTCATTCTTACAGGTCAACAGCTGAAGCTGAAATATTTCGGCTAAAGAAAGGATGATGTTGACCAAAAGCATGTAATTTGTCAAGTGTCTTGCAGTTCTTGCACTAGACGAGTCAATGTGACTAATCTGTTTTACCATTTAAAGCGCCATCATGAAGCTCTGCATGACTGGTGCAACGCCAGATCTGGAATGCTATAAGTAACACGGTCACACACATATTTTACATTTATAAACTGCCGTCCCAGAGTTGTACAACAAGTGTAAGAGTTGTACGAGCTGTCGCAAGTGGACTAATATGCCGCTACAACAGACATGTGGTCCAGCCGGACAGCGGAACCATAGACAAGTTTTGTCGTTCACTACATTAATGAGGATTTCCAACTGAAAAGTCACTGTTTGCAAACGACATTTCTTTCCTGAAGGAGTATTTAGAGCAGGGGTCACTAATAGGCGGACCGCAGTCTGGATCCGGATCCGCGTACACAGGCAAGGTACAGAGACTAAAATCATTCTGTGTTTTTTTTTTATTTATTTTTTTTATGTAGCTCTTGTTTTTATTAAAGTGAGAAACATTTATTATTAGTTTATAAATAATTAATTCAGTTCAGTATTTAAACAGTAAATATACTGAAATATACTGAACAGTATGTGTGGTGTGTTGGTGTTTCAGTAGCTGATGGTATAAGATGCTGATACTAGACTACTTCAGTAAACAGGATACACCACTGAATCAGAACACACGTTAGAGATGATGACTGTCTGGACCGGCCTGAGGAGATCTCCTCTAACTGGACCTTACTGACTCTAATTAAACACTCCTAATTTAGAGTAAGAAACATGCATTATTATTATGATGGATCATTTACTTCTTGTGACTTTTGGTCAAATCTGGTGAAAAGTCCTGCATTGATGACAAATAATCCGGTAGCGATCAGTAGCTGCATACATAAAACTTCAGATAGGATTGTTACTGTTTATTTTTATTATGCTAAAGTTCAGCTTCCTATTAGCCGGCTTCTTGTCTTTTACATTCCATCACAAATGGTGCTAGACATACATTTTGACGCTGATATTCAGCTTTTTAATCAACATCTAGATCATTACATAATGACCATTTAGGAACCTGTCTGTTAGTTCTCTCTACTACACACTGTAAAACTAGCTTCATCACAAAGTTTCCCCTTTTTCCTTTTTTGATTTTTGCAGAACAAAACATACTAAAGTGACTGAGACTACCTACACCAGCTAGACTACCTCTAACCTGGAGAACCTGGTGTTCCGACAAAATACAGAATAGACTTATGTTGTTGATAATCCCGATTTGAAATGACAAATTATTATATGTATAAACCATAAACCGAATCCTACCTTTCATGGGATTGATGTACTTCACTTCAAGCTTTGTTGTTTTGTCACTCTTTACAATCACATGATGTATGGCATCTTGAAGTGGGCTCACTCTTCGAGGCATTTTTCCTGTCATTCATGTGATCTTACTGTGAAATCTAAACCAAGTAAAATAACATAATATTAATTACAGAGATTCTAAACATAAATATTAGAATGCAATACTATATGGAAAAAGCAACAGTGAAACTGATTAGTAATTAATATTACCACTTAGTAATTAATATTACCAATTAGTATTACCACCACTACATCTTTAAATACAGAGCTCACGCATTAAATAGATCCCTGGTTGTTTACATAAAGATTATCTTATGCACAAATATACATATAAATATGTACCTGCTGTCTTACATGACATGCCAATCTACTAAAGTTCCTCCTCTAATACTATTTCTTTAAAACGCTAACAAAAGGTAGAGCTTTAAAGTAAACTTCAGCTTTTTAAACAGAAAACATCTCCCTTATTATTATTACTATTATTATTATTATTATTACTATTATTATTATTATTATTATTATTATTATTATTATTATTACGACGACTGAAGGAAACATTAGATTCACACATTCAGTGATAGATTAAAAAAAGTATACAGAGTATTCCTTCTGTAGGTTCTCTCAGTTAAACGGTACACTGTCTGTTCTGGTTCTCTCAGTTAAACGGTACACTGACTGTTCTGGTTCTCTCAGTTAAACGGTACACTGACCGTTCTGGTTCTCTCAGTTAAACGGTACACTGGCCGTTCTGGTTCTCTCAGTTAAACGGTACACTGGCCGTTCTGGTTCTCTCAGTTAAACGGTACACTGTCTGTTCTGGTTCTCTCAGTTAAACGGTACACTGGCCGTTCTGGTTCTCTCAGTTAAACGGTACACTGGCCGTTCTGGTTCTCTCAGTTAAACGGTACACTGGCCGTTCTGGTTCTCTCAGTTAAACGGTACACTGGCCGTTCTGGTTCTCTCAGTTAAACGGTACACTGGCCGTTCTGGTTCTCTCAGTTAAACGGTACACTGACCGTTCTGGTTCTCTCAGTTAAACGGTACACTGTCTGTTCTGGTTCTCTCAGTTAAACGGTACACTGGCTGTTCTGGTTCTCTCAGTTCTCTCAGATTTAAAGCTTCACTGTCAGCAGAGTGAAGTAATCTAGCTCTACAGTGATGATCCTGTATCTCTACGTCACTGTCTGCTGCCTGTTTTAACAAGTCACTCAGAAAAAGTTCGTTCTGAGTAGATCAATCGGACGCTAACGGTTAGCATTGCTTCAGTAGCAGGACTGTGTCTGCTGAACGTCTAAATATGACTTTTAATAGTTACCAATCACACCGGTAAATCTGAACTTGTAATAAATTTAGTTTGGAGCTGTTAAAACTCGTTTTAAACACAAACCGCTCCGTGTTTACACTGGTGTTGGAGTTTTAATTAGCTAGCGCCAGTTAGCAGCACTCAGATACAACACACTGGTTTAATCTCAGTAACTTTATTCTCCAGATGTTTAAACTCAGCCGCTGTCTGTCCAGCTCAGTCTAAGTGTTTATAGAGAAACCAGGTGAAGTGAATGTCCTGCTGTTTATGATGAGCTAACACTCCACTAGTACAGAACCTCCTTTATAATCGTTTTAAACACATAAATAAAATCAGAGAAGAGTAAATAGTAAAGTGTTAGAATAGTTTGAGTGTTTCTTACCTTTCACTGCGCTCCGAGAAAGAAAACACTAATTAGCCGAGGCACCTGCGCAACACCCAGGAGGACTCTATGGCGGTGATGGGAATTGTAGTTCTTCAGGTTCCTGTATCAGTGTTTACGGTCCGTGAGAGCAGCTCCAAAAACTACACCCACCATTTTAAGCTTTAAACAGCATGACTGTATAGTTTAGCTGCGTTCACTGATTTTAGCCTTTTAAATATAATGTAAATACATTTTACAAACGCAAACATGCATCCACGTTCTCTGAAACACCACATACCTCTGACTGAAACTCACTTTTTGTAGAAAATATTAGACACACACACAAAAGTACTTATATTAACTTACTGAAAGCTTAGTATGACCAACCTCCCAAACCTCGCTTATCCACGAGCGACAACGTGGTAAATTTTGTAATGAACTCAATAATAGTTTTATAAAGATATAAAGATGTTAGAAGCATTGGGAAATCACTAAAGTTTATTAAACACATGGTGGAAACTTACTTGGAGAATGTTCCCTAAAGCGAGAGCCACAAACTACTACTGCGCTTGCGCACGGGTCCCCTCAGGGCTCATTTGCATAAATTAGACTTGCAGAGTGTGTTAGGCGCGCGGGTGTGGCTCTGAAGCTTGCAATTCGCGCTCCGGCCTACAGGGCTGCTGCGGAGCACGGCTTCACACACACACTTCTGGTCCAATCCGTCATGGTGGGCCAATTTAAAAAAAATCCAGAGGCACTTAGTTACAGCGTCCTGAACCTGCTTCAGGGGGTCCATGGTCCCCATAAGGTTTTGTGACCCCATACGGTTGGTGTGTAAACATGACAATGTCCCCATGAAAGGGTAATTACAAGAACACACACACCCACACACACACACACACACACACTATTCTGTTATCAGTAGTGTGGAGCTTGTGTAGAGATGAAACTGAATAAGATTGTATGGGAGGAACAAAGTATAAAAAATAACAACAGGGTAGGAGTGTGCTGAAGTCTGGAGGAGCACTATGTGGAACAGTGTGTTCTGTTATAGGTTGTGGATGGAGAAGAGAAGGATTGGCCACTGGAAATGGTGCTGATGGAGATGGTGGGTGAGGCTGAAGGGGTTTCTGTTGCACTGCTGGACAATTACGAGCTGGAGGACGAGCTGGTCATAGTGATGGAGCGGCCAGTGACCTCCATGGACCTGTTCAAGTACCTCGATAGCAAAGGAGGTTGCTTGGAGGAGGGTTAGGAGGAGGAAGCCAAGGTCTGAAAAACACTCCCTCACCTACTGAGCCTGGATTTCATTTCAGATCCACAAACACAGTTTCCCCCTTTAACCCCAAACAGACTACAAGTATGTATGTACAAGTGACACCTGCAGTTAGTTTAAGCAGCCAATACACACAGTACAGAAGTCCATCATGCAGGAATACAGTAAGGAGCTTTATACACAGTGATCAGATCTAATCTATATAGAAATATCAGATCATATATTTATAAACATAGTAAACAATCAGTTTTCTCTGACTCTTTCTCTTTATGAGCTCCTGCATGTCTCTCCACTGTAGCTTCATCCTCTCTTTCATACTGTAGGTCATCCTGAGGCAGCTGGTGGAGGGAATGATCTCCATCCACTCTAAAGGGGTCCTGCACCTCGACTTAAAACCAGAAAACATCCTGGTACAGATGGACCCTGAGGGTCCTCGTGCTGGACTTCGGCTGTGGCTGCTTCTTGAAGGAAGACCCCCACAGCAGCTACTGTGGATTCGGAGGTTTGATTCTCATAAAGCAGCTATTTAAATCTAGTACATTAGTCATAACGGACCACTAATGATGTAGTTATCATGTTAGACCCTCTAAACGTCCACACGTGTCCACTCACTGTGATTGTTGTACTTTAAAGGAACACTGTACTACAGTCCTCCTGAGTGGTTCCTGCAGGGGTCCATCCAGGCTGAGCCGTCCACAGTGTGGCAGATCAGAGTCGTGCTGTACAACATGCTCACTGGATTGGTGCCCTTTAGGTTCTCCACAGAAATCGTTTCCAATGATTTCTACAGACCAGCTCACCTGTCCCCAGGTAAGTGTCCACACACAACATTCTGCAGAGTCACACTTGTTCATGTACTTGTTCAGAAGCACCTTCACCCAGAGAGGAGTGCTTAACTTTCTCTCTCTCTCTCTCTCTCTCTCTCTCTCTCTCTATCTCTCTCTCTATCTCTCTCTCTCTCTCTCTCTCTCTCTGTATATCTCTCTCTCTCTCTCTCTCTCTCTCTCTCTATCTCTCTCTCTCTCTCTCTCTCTCTGTATATCTCTCTCTCTCTCTCTCTCTCTCTCTCTCTCTCTCTCTCTCTCTCTCTCTCTATCTCTCTCTCTCTCTCTCTCTCTCTCTCTCTCTCTCTCTCTCTGTATCTCTCTCTCTCTCTGTATCTCTCTCTCTGTATCTCTCTCTCTCTCTCTCTCTCTCTCTCTCTCTCTCTCTCTCTCTCTCTCTCCCTCTCTCTCTCTCTCTCTTTCTTACACACACACACACACACAAAGAAACACACAGTTCTGACCAAACCTGTTTCTGTGTCTCTGCAGAGGCTGAGGGTCTGAGGACAGCAGAATACATCATAGGCAACAAACTACCAGCCTTACAGGACATCTATCAGTCCCGCTGCCTGAGGAACAAACTACCAGCCTTACAGGACATCTACCAGTCCCGGTGCCTGAGGAAAATCCAAAAGATCAGGTTAGACAGAGGTCACCCAGCACACGGCCTGTTCACTATACTGCCATCAGGCAGGAGATTCCACAGCATCCAGGCCAAAACAATCCGCCTACTGAACAGCTTCTACCCACAGGCTCTCAGGCTTCTGAACATACTGTGAGGCTGAAAGACCCCAATACCGTTCACTCGGCCACTGCTACATTGTTCACTTTATATTATTTATTCTGATATCGCTGCTATGGACAATATCACTAAGTCACTTTAAATAGATAGATATATCTACTTAGAACCTGCCTATGCAACATTTTTCACAGATGTCCTCCTGTATATCTTATGTTTATATCTTGTGTATGTTTTGTATAGTCCTTTATATATTTCAGTTATAACTATATGTATATTTTCTAGCTTATTTTTACTTTAATATTGTTTATTTATTGTAAGTTTGCACTGTTTTACATTTATAATGCTGCCCTGCTGTAGAGTTTATCTGAGCCTCACCTCAAGCATTTCAATGCATGTTATGTCCTGACATGATGTGCAAATAACAAATAAACTTGAAACTTGAAACTTGAATAAAGAGCTGTCTGGACAAGCGGCCTCAGAGAAGACCCTCTCTCTGTGACATCTTGCAGCACCCCTGGCTGCAGTGACCACTGCCAACCAGCTGATTTAATTCCTCCTTTTTATTTCCCTTCATTAAATACATCCATTTTTAACACCTTCATTGTGTTTCTTTTTTCATCCAGTGCCTTTAATTTGTTACTCTTGATTCATTACTCGTATTTCAATACTCATAACTTAGTTCCTTCTCTTGAGTACCATTATTTTATTAACTTTAAAGTAACATAAAGTAGTGATGTTTAATCCAGATGTAGTAGATCAGCTAGAACATGTTAGGAGAACACATTTTTCCTTTTTTAGTTTAGAACTGGAGTGATGAAGCTGATGTTGTTAAGCAAGACTAGAACTCAATAGACACCCAAATATTCCAAATAGTTTTTGTAAAGAATCTATTATCAAAACTTCTTATAAACCACATCCAGGTCTTTATTAGGATCACAAAGGTGTGTGGATGTGGTTTAGGATACAGCGTGACAGATTGATTGATTGATCATCTGTCTATATGAGTGGTCTTATAGGGTTACCTTTCCAATAGAGAAGGGTGCATCATTAGGTGTCCTCTACTGCACCCCTACTAGACAGTGTACAAAAGGGTGCCCTTTGCAGTAATTAAGAAGAGCCCCTCCAGTGGGTAGAACGTGATGCAGTACACTACAGTGTTGTCCTACAATGGTACATGATGCAGTACCTGTGTAGGTGCCCCTCTAATTGAGAAGAGCCCCTCTAGTGGGTAAAATGTGATGCAGTCTACTGAATGTACATGGGTGAGAATGAGATGGTTCTAAATGGTGGTCCTGTCAGTGGATTAAATGTGATGTGGTGGTCTATATGTGCTCTCAGAATGGGATAAACGTGTACCTGGCTAGATGCCCTTCCAGGTGAGAAAACATGATGGAGTGCCCTTGCATGTCAATCATTGGCAAGGTTTCTCCAAAGTGGGTACCATAATAACAGTCTAGGGGTCCCATGAAATACTTTTGAGAAGACTGTAAATGTACATCTCAAACCTTGCTTACATTAAAAATTGCTACAAACCGCCAAACTTCATGTGGCCTTCAGACCAGCTCAAGAACAGTGTGTAAAGAGCTTCATGGAAAGGGTTTCCATCACCAAGCAGCAGCATCCAAGCCTTACCTCACCAAGACCAATGCCAAGCATGGGATGCAGCGGTGTAAAGCATGCTGCCACTGGACTCTAGAGCAGTGGAGACGTGTTTTCTGGAGTGACCAATCATGAGGAACCTGATATTACATGGGCCCAAAAAACTGAAGGTAAGCAGAAGTGTGTTTTGGCCATAGTAGCAAGCCTCGGCCCATCCTAACTCATAAAGGACTCTCCTGGACCCTTCTTTTATATCCTAGCACAATTGCATCACTTGTTTAGACTGTTTTCACAATGATCCTAGTCTTAAACTGGACCTGTCTCTATTTTATTAGAATGTGCTCAGTAGAAGAGCTGAGCTAAGAGCAGAGCGAACTACAGAGAGAGAGGAGCTGATCATAAACAGCAGAGAGGAACAATAATACTTTTTTCTATGTGTGTTAATGTTAGTGGTTAGTTGAAGTGTGACTGCTACCTCAGTAAAAGTGAAGTAACCTGTAAGTAGCAGCCATGCTGTGTGAGTGTATCAGTGTCTGCTGGTTGAAGCAGATCATCTTAAACTGAGAGTTTCACAGTGAGTAACAACTTTATTTACTTTGTGTTGATGTGGAGATTGAAAGCAAGCAGCCAGTACAGGTAACGTTACATACTAGCAAGTCTCGACTAACTTAAATCAATAAATCAATAGTGTTCATCGATAATCAAATCATAGGGTGTAAATGGACGTGAAAAGCTGAATGTATCCTACAGCACCTTTAAGTAGTTTAAAGCTACTGCATTGTCCAAAATAACCCCAGCAGTCATCACCATGTGCCTTAGCATGACCAGTCCAGACTCCTTAATCCTCTTTGTCAGGACTTAGGACGTCCCATGCGTGAGTGACAGCTGAGCAGAATGGAGCTTGCCACCCGTCTCCACAGGGCTTCTATAGAGCCGTACAGGAGTCTCTGTATAAACTGCAGTCTACATGTTACCTTCCTGCTGTCCAGCTGTATAAGACCCTGTCCCCCTTCCTCTCTAGGCAAGTATAAAACACTTCCCTGAACCCAGTGAAGTTTATTCCAAACACAATCAACAAGAATCACCTGAATTGGGGAGGTTCAAGGACAGCCAGCCGATGGCAGAGGGACGAAGCTATCAAATTGTTAACTATTAAAGTCTTGCCTCTAAAAGACATCTTATGTGCAAGCCACTCCCACTTTCTTAACCTGTCTCACACAGCTTGTGTGATCCCATCCCAATTCCACTGAACTATTCTCTGTTCACCTAACTCCCCCCAAATATTTAAAACCCTCTCTTATCTAAACCAAAGTTGGCAAAGTTGGCTCCCCACCTCCACAGTCCCCCAGTATCAGCCTGTGCTTTTCCAGTTCACTCTGGCTGAGGAGACATGACTAAAATCACTGATAATTCCATTTAGAACATGAACATCTCTGTCCCAGTTATCCCAGTAACCACATCATCAGCATATGCAGACACATAAAAACCTGGTGATTAGCAGCTACTTAATCATGTAGTAATAATATTCAGAAGTAAATTTGGAGGTGGGACACATACACAGCCATATGTTTCTGTGGGCCGTCTGTTCGACCGACCCTTCACTCAACAGGACCCCCGAATAAGAGAAGAGCCAACACTGGCACACATGCTCCTGCAGAACCCATGATGTGTTCTATGCTAAGACGAGAGGTCAGCAGGCTGGTCTACTGAACACTGGAGTAGTTTAGCAGTTGTGCTGTTTGTAGACTGATGTGCAAATTTGTTCATCACCAAATATGAAGATGTTCATTAACCTTTTAAAGCTGCTGATTGAAACAACACCATGAAGAACTCCAGTCAGTACAGTATGATGTGGTGCTGAGGAGAACTGTATCTATAATTAATAGTAATGGAGAATCTAATCCTTCATAGTGTAGGTACTGAACACTGTGTAGTGAATCTCAGTACTTTTATTGTGTAGTGATGGTGAAACTACATCAGTTAGAAGTTCACCGGGAACCTTGTAAGAATCAGTTATGGAGCAAATAATGTTGATATGATCAGTAAATTATGAGCAGTGGTCTCGTTACACAGTCCTTATCGCCCACCTACCGACAAGTCCACACCTCCTTTTGGATGAACGAGCAGAAATTTCCAAAGCCGTTCCAGAAGTGTGGAAGCTGTTCTAGCTGCAAAAGGGTGGAACTGCTCCATATGAACACCTATGGATTTAGAACGGGACGTCCTAAAAGCTCCTGTAGGGGCCTGTGTGACCCTCCGCTACAACAGTGTACACTAAAATTACAGTGTGGAGCTAACGCTAGCTAAGCTAATGCTATCAGTCTCACATCACTGCTACAACACATGCTGGAACTCCATGAACCCTCGCTGTTCTAACCACCACTGTTCCACCTGAAAGTCTGATTTACTGTAGAACCTCTTAAACCCTTTTCTGTAGTTTCTGAGATTATTAGTTATTAAAATTCATATTTCTCCTGAAATAAAACTGTAAGGGGGCTTATTACACATTTACTTAGATATAGGTGGTCTTTTGGGGGTCTTTAGCCCACACCGTGTATCTTTCACCCAGTTATTCAGTAAAGTATCTGCATTACAGTAATAATGAAGAACAAAGACGCTGCAAGAGATTTTAATTAATATTTCATAAGATTAATATTTTAATATTTTATTCTTTTTTTCTTTTTTCATGCAGTTATGTGTGAGTGTGTCATTTTTTTGTGTTTGTGTTTTTTGTGCTTGTTGTTTCAGGTGTTCGTCTTCACCGTGTGTTTGTCTTTATCGGGTGTTTGTCTACATCAGGTGTTTGTCTCCATCGGGTGTTTGTCTCTATCAGGTGGTGTTTGTCTTCATCGGGTGTTTGTCTCTATCAGGTGTTTGTCTACATCGGGTGTTTGTCTCCATCGGGTGTTTGTCTTTATCAGGTGGTGTTTGTCTTTAATGGGTGTTTGTCTTCATCGGGTGTTTGTCTCCATCAGGTGTTTGTCTTCATCGGGTGTTTGTCTTCATCGGGTGTTTCGTCTCTATCTGGTGTTGTTTGTCTTTATCAGGTAGTGTTTGTCTTCAATAGGTGTTTGTCTTCATCGGGTGTTTGTCTCCATCGGGTGTTGTTTGTCTTTATCAGGTGGTGGTTGTCTTCATTGGGTGTTTTTCTCTATCAGGTGTTTGTCTCCATCGGGTGTTGTTTGTCTTTATCAGGTGGTGTTTGTCTTTATCAGGTGGTGTTTGTCTTCATCAGGTGTTTGTCTTCATCAGGTGTTTGTCTTCATCGGGTGTTTGTTTACATCAGGTGTTTGTCTCTATCAGGTAGTGTTTGTCTTCATCGGGTGTTTGTCTTCATCGGGTTTTTGTCTCTATCAGGTGTTTGTCTTCATCGGGTGTTTGTCTCCATCGGGTGTTTGTCTCTATCAGGTGTTGTTTGTCTCTATCAGGTGTTGTTTGTCTCTATTAGGTGGTGTTTGTCTTTATCGGGTGTTTGTTTCCATCGGGTGTTTGTCTCTATCAGGTGTTGTTTGTCTCTATCAGCTGTTGTTCGTCTTCATCAGTTTCAGTTGGTCTCTATCCAGTTTGGTTTGTGGTCTCTGGGTTGGGGTCTCTGGTGGAATTAATTTTGGACCATTTTGCCCCTTTCCTCTCGTTCCTCTTTTCGTTTGTCTGTTCTTTATAGGCTCCTCCTCGGGCGTGTCGTTCTTTTGGACATCTGTTTCAATTAGAAGACAAAATCACTCCTATTAAGCTGAACACCTGCTTTTACATGAACTTAATATCAGCAGTTTCTCCAGCTACCTCCTCATCATGATATCTTCTAATTTCCTTTACTTACCCAGAGGGGTCTCTGTAGTGTCCTCGTCTCTGTCCTCCCGGATTGGAATCATCTGGATGGCTTCCTTATCATCTTCAGCCATCCTGATGTGCTTCATCCAGTTCTCTGTTTTCACATCAATAAATATGATCAGCTTTTTCATCTGAGTTCAATCCTAATATTTCCACTGACCATCTCCATCACTTACTGAGAGGACGGTCACCACAGAGACCCCTGTCGTCCAGGTCTAGCACTGCTTCTGCTTCCTCCGCCATCCTCATTGGCTGATTCTCATCTGTAAAAAAACATTTTCAAAACATTAAATAAACATTACTTCTCAATATTAATGAAGAAGTGAATGAATGTGCAAGTTATGAAGAGAGACAATGTCTTTCTCTGTCTCACTGTTTGCTGTGATGCTACAAATGATTCTTATTTGAATACATAACCGTGTGGTGTGAACAGTTTAATATGAGAAATAATAACAGCTATAGTTTAATAAAGCTTTATGAATGAACAGACAGTAAAAATGTATCTACATTATTGTGATCTCGTCTGGTATTGTTTTCTTTTTCTCACCCAGAGTCTGGATCTCGTCGATGTTGATCAGCTCTCGGACGGCGTCAGCTTCCGCAGTGACGACCTCCAGCAGCTCGACTTCTGATTTAAAATGAAGAAATAATCACATATAAGTTTTTTGAATATTTAATAACTGCTATGAATTACACTTGAATTAACATGAAGTATTCTCCCTGTATTATACATTTTCAGTCCCTTCTATTATTAACTGACTATCTGCTATGAGATATTTGGCTTTCTTATGAATTATGCATTAACCACTATGAATTATTTAGTATCTACTAAGAATTATTATTATTAGTCTCACTATCTACTCAGTTACTCACCATGAAGCTTGTTTTGGAAGTCCTCCTCCATCTGGGACTCCAAGTTCTCCAGTGGAGTTGTGGTGCGTTCAAATGTTTCAGCCGAAACACTTTCCATGCTGTTCTCCTTTTCTTTCTTCCACCATTTTCCTCCTCTCCACTTCTTTCCTGTCTTTCTCTTTTTCTGTTGTTCCTCCTGTTGATCACTCCTGTCGTCTGTGTCTGAGTCGTTGGTGTTGACTCCACACCTCCAAAAACAAAAGCAGCTCATATTTGTGACTGTAGTCTTCGCTGTCTAACACAGACTAAGAGAAAACGTCACCACACATAGAATTTACACACATCTTCAACTTTATGACATCACCACGTAGCCTGTAGTCCATCATGTAATCAGAGCTCATGGGTCCACCAACATTCTATTCTGCTCACTGTTGATAAATGAAGGAGAAGCTACAGTCAAGTGTTCTTCATGTAGTAACTACAGTGAAGCTACTGTTTAATTACTCACGTCCCCCAATATTAACACATAATATGAATCAGAAACTTAATAACTGTAAGATAAAGAGCTGAACTCACACTTTTATCACCCTCACAGTACAAATCTACACTAATACTGATTCTACACTTCTGTATAGTTCAGTCCCTCAGTACTAAACAGCTACATGTAGGAAACATATGAAACATTAAAGCCAGTAATGAGAAATATTGGTTGATAATTATAAAAAAAATAAATAGACATTATTTTTATAATGTTTTTTTCTGAGAGCCACTGGGAGTCCACAGGTCAGAGGTACACTCTTCCCATAATTCATTCTGTATTGTACCAAACAATAGTTCTATGAGGAACAGAACCCTTTTAAAAAGCTCCTTTACAGAACCAGAACAGTTCTCAATGTTTTTATCATCACTTAAAAAGCTGAAGCAGTTCTGTAAGGAAGTCCAGAATTCCTCCTGAACGTTGTGCAGGTCTGATCAGCAGCTACTGGAAACGCTTGTTGGAGGTTATTGCTGCCAAAGGAGGTTCAACCAGTTATTAAATCCAAGGGTTCACTTACTTTTTCCACCAGCGCTGTGAATGTTTAATGGATGTGTCTGATACAGACATGAAATATTAGAATTGTTTGTGTGGTATTTGGTTAAGTACATTGAGTTTGTCTACACTTGGGACTTAGATGTAGATCAGATCAGGTTTTATGATCATGAATGCAGAAAAGCAGGTCATTTCAAAGAGTTCATACTTTTTCTTACACTGTAGTCTGTAGTCACCCTTCACATTGGCACTGGAGACCAAAACAATGCCATGCATGTTCAAATGCATTTTAAACAGTGCAAAATAAGTCCCACATTTTCAAGTTTATGTCTTAAGTTTACATACATATGATCCACATTCATTTGAACTAATTTTTCACAATTCCTGACATTTAATCCTAGTCCACATTCCCTCTCTTAGGTCAGTTAGTACCACTACTATATTCTAAGAATGCTTAATGTCAGAATAATGCAACAGACAATGATTTATTTCAGATTTTACTTCTTTCATCACATTCCCAGTGGCTCAGACATTTACATACACATGATTGTTATTTGTTATCATTGCCTTTAAATTGTATAACTTGTTTAACACAATAAGTAGCTGGAATTTTGTTCCATTCCTCCTAACAGAACTGTTTTAAGTCATTCTGTTACACCTTTGGATGTATCCTTAAAGTCACTGTCCATGAAACACCCATTTTCACCCAAGCTTTAACTTCCTGGCTGACACCTTGAGATGTTGCTTCATTATTTCCACATGATGCTATCTATTTTGTGAAGGTCAACAAAGAGATGGTAATGGAGTGACCATCACAAAGCCCTGACCTCAATCCCAAAGAAATCTATGAGCAGAACTGAGTGAGCAAGGATGCCTATGAATCTGACTTCAGTTACACCAGTTCTGTCAGGAGGAATGGAACAAAATTCCAGCTACTTATTGTGAGAAGTTTGTGGAAGGCTATCTGAAATGTTTGACCCAAGTTAAACAATTTAAAGGCAATGATACCAAATACTAATCATGTGTATGTAAACGTCTGAGCCACTGAGAATATGATGAAAGAAATAAAAGCTGAAATAAATCATTGTCTCTAGTATTATTCTGACATTACACATTCTTAGAATATGGTAGGGGTACTAACTGACCTAAGAGAAGAATTGTGGACTAGGATTAAATGTCAGAAATTGTGAAAAACTATGAGGAAGTGATGGGTAGGTTTGGTGTCAAGGAAAGGAATCAGGAAGGACAGATGGTGGTGGATTTTGCCAAGAGGATGGAAATGGCTGCAGTCAACACTTATTTCCAAAAAAGGGAGGAACATAGGGTGACCTATAAAAGTGGAGGAGTTCACAAGTAGATTACATTACAATCTGCGTAGAAGAGGAAACCTGACGAAGGTTGGGGACTGTAAGGTTGAGCACGGCCAAAGAGCACTGTTGTTGTGAAAAAAAGGAAAACAGTCTAATCAGAGAAGAAGACCAAATAATGGAAACTGGAGAAGAAAGAATGTGGCAAAGAGTTCAGAGAGGATCTGTTAAAGGCTCTGGGTGGTAAGAACAAGCTCCCAGATGACTGGGCTACTACAGCAACAGTGATTAGAGAGACAGGTAGAAAGGTACTTGGTGTGTCATCTGGACAGAGAAAAGATGATAAGGAAACCTGGTGGTGGAATAGTGAAGTGCAGGAAGCTATTCAGAGGAAGAGGTTAGGCAAGAAGAAATGGGACAGTGACGGGACTGACGAGAGAAGACAGGAATATAAGGAGATGCAATGTAGGGCAAAAAGAGAGGTAGCAAAGGCAAAGCAGAAGGCGTATGATGAGTTGTAGGTTTTGCTCTTTGTGGTGGGGGTGTTCTTATTGTTGATTATGGCTAAATTCGAGTTGGATAAGTTTACTATTTTCCTCACGTTAGAACAGTTTGAACGTTGTCGTAAAGAAGATCTATTACTTATAGCAGGCTTTTTTGATATATCGGTGCCGCGTAGTCTGGTGAAACGGGAGATTAAATGGGTTCTGTACGCAGTTTGTTGAGCAACAGATCTTACCGGACGGTGACGAGTCCACGGGTGTTGCATCTCAGCTGGGGGGATTCTGGCGGTTCTTCTGCGGGGGAACCCGACGTTGAACCCGAAACCAAGGTTCCGGCGCGTATAGATCCCGCTGGTCCTAGCTCCACTCTAAACGATCCTATGCTGGCTGTACGTTTGAAGGAGTTAGAGCTGGAGTTGAGCGAACAGCAGCATGAAACTCAGTAGCTACACCTCCGAGCGCTGGAGATCGAGACACAAAGAGATGTCCGAATAAAGCAGCTGGAGGTTGAACTGGAACGAAGCAGGCCTGCTCGCCCTACCAGCCCTCATCTGCTTACCGCTGCTCCTGTGCTCTCTCCTACTGCACCCAAGGGTGAGTCCTCCTCTTTTTCCGTGTCTTCGCTACGGCACTCTCAGTCTGCAACTTCTGAGTTTGATGTCAGCAGGCATACTGTTTTAGTCCCTATGTTCAGAGAAAGCGAGGTGGATACTTATTTCCCAGTGTTTGAGCGCATTGCGGCTACGCTTCAGTGGCCTAAACATGTTTGGTCTTTACTGTTACAATGTAAGCTGGTAGGCAAAGCACAGGAAGTATGTTCGGCTCTGTCGTTAGAACAAGGTTTTGATTATGACGCCATTAAAGCGGCTGTGCTACGTGCATATGAGTTAGTCCCTGAAGCTCACCGACAGAGATTTGGTAACCGCCAGCCAAACGTTTGTTGAATTTGGTCGTGACAAACCCGCTCTGTTTGACAAGTGGTGCTCAGCTTGTAAAGTAAATACACTGGAGCAGTTAAAAGAACTCATCCTTTTGGAGGAATTTAAGAATTGTATTACTGAAAGAATCGTAGTCTATTTAAATGAACAGAAAGTCTCGTCGCTCGCTGAAGCTGCTGTTCTGGCTGAAGAGTTTGTGCTCACACACAAGATTTTTCGTCGCGACATCGTGATTCCCCTGAGCGCAGCTATAGCACAAGGCATTCTTCATCTCGATCTTCTGTCCCGAAAGTTTCTGTAAACTCACCCGATACATCGAGTGAGACCCGTGAGTGTTTTGATTGCTGTGAAAGTGGACATTTGATTGCTGCTTGTCCTACTTTAAAACATAAAAACCAGCAAAATACACATCACTCGCCCCAAAAGTGTTGGACTGATTCAAACCCCTTTATTACCGTGTGCTAGTTTGCCTTCTTGCTCATCCATTGACTCCACTTTTGAGCCCATTGTTTTTGATGGGTCTGTCTCATTTTCTGATGCAGACTCTGATAGAAAACCTGTTTGTATTTTGAGAGACACTGGGGCGGCATAGTCCTTCATTTTGGAGAGCGTTCTTCCTTTTTCTGCTCAGTCTAGCTGTGGGTCTGATGTTCTAGTTCAAGGAATTGAACTTAGTGTGGTTAAAGTGTCGTTACATTCAGTACACCTTGTATCTAATGTATTGTCTGGTTTTGTAAAAGTGCCAGTCCGTTCACAGTTGCCAGTGAAGGGTGTTTTTTTTATTTTGGGTAATGACTTGCAAAAAAAGCTCGCAAACTAGAAAATGTTGTTGACCTCTCTGATTCATTTATGTGTGATGATGGCTCTAGTTCTGAATCTAGTGATTTTCCCCCTGTTGCCCCTCAGTTTGAAATAAGTTCAGATGAAGGAGGTGGTTGTAGCAGCTTGCTGCTGCCCAGAAAAGTGATGTAACTCTATCTAGGTGTATTTTGGCTGTTGTTGATAAGTCTGACTTGGATCAGCATCCCATTGCTTACTTCTTTGATGACGATGTGCTAATGTGTAAGTGGACTCCTGTAAACTCTGAGCATGAGTGGAGTTCAGTATTCCAAGTTTTGGTTTCCAGATCCTACAGACAGCATGTGTTTAGTGTGGCCCATGACCATGAGGTTTCTGGTCATTTCTTTTGGCCAGCTATGAGGGCAGATGTCTCTCAGTCCTGCCGTTCATGCCAGTGTAACAGGATTAATGCAGAAGGGAATGTTTCACTAGATTTTTTGGTAACACTTTCTATGAATCCGGTATCTATAACGCATTATAAGTGCATTTATAAACATATATAAAGCATTCATAAGGCTTTATAATGTTTGACATAAGCATTTATAACTTTATAAGTAAGTTTATAAGTGTTTATAATTACATACATAACACGTTACAAGAGCACATTACAAGGCTTTATAACACTATAATGCTATAAAGTGCTATAATGCCCTATGATATATATATATATATATATATATATATATATATATATATATATATATATATATATATATATATATATATATATATGGAATATTGGTGAGACCAACATCATAAAGCTTAATAACAACTGCTTTGTTTATTCTCATAATGCTTTATAATGATTCTTTAATGCTCATCAGTATCTTTAAAAAAATGACTTTATAAGTGCGCTTAACATTTAATGAACATGTATAAGCGCTCCTTATAAAGTGAAGTGAAGCGCTCCTTATAAAGTGATGTTATTGGTCAGCTCTATATGAACTTATAACAACTTGTAACTCATTATAAGCGCACCTAACAGACTGTAGGTAAAGTGACGTTACTGATCAGCTCTATATGAACTTATAACAACTTGTAACTCATTATAAGCGCACCTAACAGACTGTAGGTAAAGTGACGTTACTGATCAGCTCTATATGAACTTATAACAACTTATAACTCATTATAAGCGCTCCTTACAGACTGTAGGTAAAGTAGGATTACCATAAATAAGAATGCTTAAACAAATAAATAAAGGAATCACAAGTTTGTACGGTGAACAGGTCATCATTTATTGATGATTTACATTAAACATGATTTACATCAAACTGGCACTGACTTTTATACATTGATATAATTGCTTTTATCCCTCCATTTTTAATGAATATAAATTAGATTTTCCATTATATCATAATTTCTGAGGGTTAATCCTAAACATTTTTTTTCTTAATATAACAAAAACTTTGTCATTCAAAACAATATTAAACAGTTTCAGTGCCATTTACTTAAGAAAAGGTTTTCAACAATTTAAGCAAATCTAGAAACAACTGCTCATTCTAAAAGAACAATCATTGGAATGTCTTTACTGCTGAACTTTTTTTTCACCTCAGTGGGTAACAGTTCCCCACAAGCCTTCATTTGCATGATTTTTTCCTTGATTTCGTCAGTTGTGGCCTCACGACATCTATCCACAAATGTGGACAATTTCTCTACTTGGGAATTCCATGGAGGAAGGACCTGAAAGACACCAGGTGCTGCTATTGCAAGCTCAGTAATTGGTGATGTCCTGGAGATGGTATGGCGATCCACCCCCACTTTTTGGAAAGCCTTCTTCATCGAGCCACCTTGGTTAAAGGCATGTAGGGCACGCTTGTAACACATTATTTAAAAAAAAAGAATATCTTTATTCACATATGCTACAGAACCACTGCAAAAATTATATTATTATCACTATTATTTATTACCTCGACTTTGACCCAGGTCATCTTGCTTTGTTGATCTTGCTTTCTTTCCTTTTGAGGGAGGCTTTATCTCCTCATCATCTGAATCATCAATAGTTGATGATTCTGTGGAGAGAACTTGGTAAAACAGGACATTTGGATTTACTAGTCATTTGAATTTAATTAGATTATTCCAAATTCATTTTAATCCATACTTAATTTAAATTAAATAAGAAAATAATAATACTGTTAGTAAGCAGTATAATTGTTTTTGATAGTTAGAAATGTAAGGGTATAAAAATGCAAGACCACTATATAACTGACCAAAATGATCAATTATCAATATTACCATGGTACTGTTAAAATCTACTGAAAATGCTTGAAAAGTACAGCCAGACATACTGAAATTATTTAACCAAGTTGAACCACAGTTGAATGGTCATACCAAGCATGTGTATATTATTAGTACTGCATAATTACTTTTTTTTAAGTGTACTTTTTTTTTATCTCATCTGATTGACTATTTATGATAAAATTGGAACTTTTCTTGGCTATTGTTTCATTCACACATGACAGCTTAAATAAGTTTTTTACAAAAAAGAAAAACATTTATTGCTTCTTGTGATATATTCTACATGTATTATTGAGTGAGAAATAGATTTCATCTTACCTGCTACCTCATCCCTGGAATCTTCCTCCTCTGTTTCAAAGGCCTTCTTTCCTAGGTAGAACAAATCACATTTAATTATTATATAATTAGGTCAATTACACTAAAAATTGTTGCTTTCAGTGTACTTTATGTCAAATGTGCACATTGGTTATGGATTTATAAAGTATATACCACTTTTTTTGCAAGAACATTATTTGGGAGTTTTTCATGCTGGACCAATATATAATGTCAGGTCTGTGGCAAAACTGAATCTTACATTCAAACTGATAAGTAAATTTGTGTGTCTTTGTTTTACCACAGAGCCCATGAAACCATGGAACCTAGTTGTCAACATGCCATTGTGCAAGCTAGTTGTGGTTAAATATGTGTATACGATGTGCATTGCCTTGCCATGCATTTAGCCTTACTCACAGAACAAAATACTATACATATGTGGGTGTTTACAAACTACCCTGAGAAATTGCCACTTCATATACATACTGCTATGCCATGATTTTTGGTATGTGAGTGTATTATAGCTTGCACTGTACACTGCAACAGATATTTGTAAATGGACGTGTTTCTGCATTACAGTTAGCATCTGTGCAAATTGTAACTGTATACTGCAGTCTATCAGTTGTTGTTACAGTTGCTGTAATTACAGGAATATGCCCAGTTTTTACAGGATATCCTGTTTTAAAAATTACAACATGCTCATTTTGATAGACTTTTAACTCTTTCAGGGTAAACTAAGTGATTGTCCTGAAACAAATGTCACTGCTATTTAGCATTACTGTGAAGGAGGATTTACTTTAATACTTAATGATAGTGGTGCCCTTACCCCATTTTCAAAATGTTGATAGATTGATTGTTTTTTTCTCTCCTTTACACATTTTTAGGATTTATAAAACAAAAACAGCAACAATTTGCAATTGGATCTAATTCTATTACTTTACCTAAAATCTTATAAGATTAAGAAATTATTGTACCTAATAATTTTAATTATTTTAATACAACTTTATGTGAACAAGCCATGCATTAAGCATCACTTCATCAAGGTGGTTTTACATCTGTAGCCCACATAGGTGTATTTTCATTAAGGGAGATATGAAAAAAAATATTTATTGTTATGTACAAAGTAACAAAGTTAGTTGGTAGATAAAATAAATGTATTAATGATTCATAATTAATTTGTCTACATATAGCAAAGCTGACTTAGCACACAGATCCACCTTCAATATGGGAAGACCTGTAGAAATTAGCACTGTATAATTTTTAGTTTTGTAAGAACATGATATGTACCTGTAGTGACAAATACATTAACAACAGCTGATGGGCTGCAGCTTGGTCTACAGTTAAATCTCATCATATTGCAGATACTAACTGTACTGCAGATACATTTTTTTTTCTGTGCACACCAAACCCATAAGAATGTGTGATTAAAGTGACTTCTTGGGCAACAACTAAAGTTTTATGACTGTCATTCAAGTGACATTTATTAATTGTATTATACACATTTGTGAATAAAGGCAAAAGGTAAAGATTTTAGAGGAAGTTGATTAGCTAGTTACCTTTTCCTTCTGGAGCACCTGTAGAGGATCCTGACATGCTTGATGACCTAGAATGGCTAGAAGATGAAGCTATACAAGAACAGAAAAATACACAGTTACACAGTAAATACACATTTTATGTCAAGCAGTTTAGCATATTCAGTTATGGGAACATCATGATTAAGGAAACTTATTTTGATCAAATTACAACTTTATTATCAAATATTACAATATTTAAAAGATCCTTAACTTGTTTAGCTAACACTTCCATTTACCAGTCATTCGGGAAAGTTGATCCTTGTCTGCTTGAAGATGTTTTATTGTGTCCTGAAGACTTCTAACTTTCTCCTTTTCAGCTTCAAGAAGCGTCTTTGCAACTTGTAAATTATGCAGTTGGTGATACTGTAATAAATGACAAAGAATATTAAAGTTGTAGGTATTCACCACAACCTTTTACTTGTTTAACAAAAAAATCTACATGTATAACATGTTGATTTTGATGTACTATATGTATCAACTGCAAAGTAATCCAGTGGATTACACCAAGACAAAGGATTTGTTGGTCCTAAACTTATTTTAGTTTGTTTTGCACCCCTTACATGGTTATGTGGTTTACCCAATTACATTGTGTAATTCTGAGTTTTGTAAAAGCAGCAAATATATACATGTTATGACAGGCACTGCAACAACAGCTAATGGCTTGCAGTATACAGTTACAATCAATAATATTACAGATACTAAGTGCAGAAAGGAAACACACGTTTATTAGTTATTTTATTAGTTTATTAGAATCTAATTGGTTGGGTGTGGTTAAAAATGTCATATTACAAATAACTGCACTGCACTGGCTTATATGGCTTAACTGAAAATCACAAATCATTTCAAGGTGAGGTCAAATAAGGAACAGATATGGATTAAGGTGAACACACATTTTAATGTGCTCATGGCATCATATCATATGTTGCAGGTTGTCCACTAGACATTATTAGATACAGCTTTAGTGTTCATCATAGAAAAACAGAAAAAGCCCTTTTTATAGGTAGGTCGGGTCTGCTTATTTTTCAGCAAGGAATTCACGGTTGAACCTACATGACCTTATTAAATCTCACCAGCATTTCAGTTTAAATTAAACATAATTTGAAATTGGAACAATTTTCTGCACCTCAAGGAGCAAACTGGTTATCTTAAAAATTGTTGAATTGGAAGTTTAAAAGGCCTAGATTACTTTTATTATTTACTTATTAATAAAAAATAAAGGACGAATAAGATGACTTTGAGGAGTAGTTAAAACTGTGCAGCTCTGTGAGTCACCAGAGAGGATTAAGAAACACTGAATTCTGCACAAACATTAAAAAAATAGGCATTGTAGTAAAACATGTATTACACAGCACATGTAAAACCAACAGTACCTGCTTTACACTGCTGTGGTGACTGAATACCAGATCTTTTGCATGAAGTCACGTCAGAAGTACATGATCCTGCATCAGATGTTTCGCTGGAGATAGGCTTCTTTGACTCCCGTCCACGAGTATCTATCTAGGAGAATAAAGTTAAATCATAAGCTAACACTAAACTCTGCAATTAGTAGCTAATAAAACAGCTGTTTCGGTTGTTCCATGTTTAAATACATTTCAATGAATGCTGTGTTGGTCTGTTTCATGGACAGCTACATTTCCATGTGTACAACTGACCAAACTTATGCTATCTATTGCTATCTGCCTAGGTAAGGATCAGTGTGACTAGCAGCGCAATGGGGTATGCCAAGCAAGCTTAACTGACGCACTTAAACCTGCTTATGTTGACTCAGCTACCGTTACGATTATATAACAGGAGTTTTTATGTTTGCATAGTTTACGTGGCACAATAAAATGACAATTGTCGCTGTATTCTTGACTTACCTCTTTGTAGCAGTAAAAAGGTCTCCTTTACTCTTCACGCCTGAAATTACGTTGTACAGTGCGTTGCTGTATCACGTAGTCTGTTCATGTTATACGCGGGACGGAGTGATTTCCGGACAGTTAATACTAGTGAGCAGCAGCTATAATAACCATATAGCTATAATAACCATTGTGCTACAAATAGCACAATGTAAAATGTTAAAGATTTTCACAGGGACTGAGACTGAGACAGATGGATCTTCTGGAGGATGGAGTTGCAGGCAGTAGCAGAACTCACACAAAGATGACATCCACATTGAGAAGATGCAGTGACTGCTGTGTCTGATCCACTCACACCAGCGCAACACACACTAACACACCACCACCATGTCAGCATCACTGCAGTGCTGAGAATGATCCACCCACATAATACTGGTCTGTGGGGGTCCTGACCAATGATGAACAGGGTATACAGAGAAACAGGTGTACTACAGTCTGTAACTGTACAACTACAAAGTTCTCCTATATGGTACATGAAGGTGATACCAGGACAGTGAGTGTAGAAACAAGGAGGTGTAAAGGAGGGTGTAAATGTTATTTTAGTGCACAAGTACTATTTATTTGTTGAGTATAACATATTTTAAAAAATGCATAAACATAAAATGTGCTTTAACTTTAGGTGCTTGGAGCCCATTTTCATTAGCTTTCTATGAATGAAGTTACCTCAGTAAGTAAACAATAATGCATTAAATTAGCACACATATGAGATCCATAATAATAGTTATTATTGATAATTGAATGTGTCCTAAGTGTATGCCAACTGCAATAAAAATATATAGAGAAAAGCGCATTTATATTAAAATGTTCTTTTTTAAATATTGACAATTTTTTGTGCCAGTGTCATTTGCCTATATTCTCTGCATGGTCTGCATGAGTCAAGTCAAATTTATTTGTATAGTGCTTTTTACAACTGGGTTTGTTGTACAGAGGATACCTATTTAAGATCTCTTCTGGGTTATTTTTTTAATCGATTGACACCACTAATATTTATCCTTTGTTCAGTGTTGTCTTGCATAATGCATAACAGTTTATAGCAGTGCATATTGAACATTTTACATTGAACAATATATTTTACATACGTTTTACAGTATAACCGTGGACGTGTAGGCTCTGCCTGGCGACGGAGCAAGAAGTGGGTACTAGGAATTCTAGAAGTGAGTGCTACCACCCGGAAGCCCATACTGAAAATTGTCTCCAGCAGGTCAAGTGAGCAGCTGCTACCTATTGAGAGGTGCCATGTGAGAAGAGGAACCAGTATTATAACTGATGAGTGGCGAGCGTATAGAGGTCTGTCAGATTTCGGCTATGATCACTATACAGTTTGCCACAAGAGATATTTTGTGCATCCACTTACCAGGGCCCACACCCAGCACCTGGAGCGTGCATGGCAAAAATTCAAGGTTGATGTGTGGCGACACAGAGCTAACCGAAACACGAAACTTCTGAAAGAATATCTAAAGATCATAGAGTGGGAACACTGGTTGGCCAAAAAGCACAAATGGGGCATACTTGGAAGACTGCTCCATGACATTAGAAAACTGTATAAAAATCATTATTAATAAAGTAGTTTTGATCAGCATTCTGAATTTTGTGGCCCTGAACACCTGATGTCTGTCTAGCTTTTTTACTGATAAAATACAAGGTAGATAAACTGTCCATGGATTGATATTGGCATGTATTATGGTTTTTAAAATTGTTTTATAGGCAAATTGTCCTAAAGTATCAAACTGTATTTGATTTTTTTACATTCAAAATGTATTTAAGTTTGTCAAAATGTTTGTTATATCAAATGTATCTTAGATTAACTATTGAAAATATACATAACGTAGATGTTTTTACATACAGGTTGTTTTTATTAACTATGTACATTTGACAATAAATAAACCCATGTTCAACGTACAAACTTGTGCTTCTTGTACTCTTCTTTATATGTTGTTATAGGTTCATATAGAGCTGATCAATGACATCACTTTACCTACAGTCTGTTAGGAGCGCTTATAATGAGTTATAAGTTGTTATAAGTTCATATAGAGCTGATCAATGACATCACTTTACCTACAGTCTGTTAGGACCGCTTATAAATGTTCATTAAATGCACACTTATAAAGTCATTTTTTTAAAGATACTGATGAGCATTAGAGAGTATGCTAGTGAGTTTGGGGTTCTCACTGTTAATCTTTATAAAGCATTATGAGAATAAACAAAGCAGTTGTTATTGAGCTTCATGATGTTGGTCTCACCAATATTCCATATATATATATATATATATATATATATATATATATATATATATATATATATATATATATATATATATATATATATATATATATTATAGGGTATTATAGCACTTTATAGCATTACAGTGTTATAAAGCTTTATAATGTGCTCTTATAACATGTTAGGTATGTAATTATAAACACTTATAAACAGTTATAAATACTTATGTCAAACATTATAAAGCCTAATGAATGCTTTACAGATGTTTATAAATGACTTATAATGCATTATAGATATATTATAAAGCATGAGGAGACTCCAACATTTTTTAGTCACAGTAAAAGAAAAATGTTTATATTTTTAGAGTTTGCTGAATGCATCCTGAAAGATCGGCCTGTTTGCTTTTCTACAAGTGTTCAAGGTATGGAGGACATAAGGAGGGAAATTGCTACAATGCTCCTTTAGAAGAGTGGTAAGTTTAAACAGCATATTATAGAATAGCAGTTATTAGCATCTGAAACAAGTTCTATCTACTCTTATTCTGAAGTAACAGTGTTGATCAGCATTGACAACATCAGTGTTAATGATTTCACATGGAATGATGTTTTACTAGAAGTCCTGAGTGATCTGTGTTACTTCTGTGGGGACAGGTAAAGTAAGTACAGAAGACGACAGTGACTGGGTAATTACTCATTACTGGGTAATTACTGGGTAATTACTCTATTTTATTCTTTCTGTGGTTTGATTTAAAACTGAATTCAGATCTTACATATTATTTAGCTATTACTCGAATATACTAACAACCAGCGATGATAACGATTATGTCTGTATTTAAACATTTAGATTGTCTGTGAGCTTTGCTCAAGGTGGTACCACTAGAGCTGTGTAAAAAAGCCTGCATAGGACAAAGACTACATTTGCGAATCTTGCAAAAACAAATAAAAACACTATGATAAGTAGAAAAAAATGTTGTGACAACATAATGTAAATAGTTTTGATGCAGTGTAAATTAGTGTTTAGTAGCTCCTTTAAAAAATGAAGAATTTAATGGCAATGTTTAATTGTTTTACATTCTATGATTTTTTCTGTGGTATTATGTTTTATTTGTATTTGTATTGTATATTTTGTATTGTATATTACAACCCCAATTAACCATAAAAAATATTTTTATTCAAAACAACCAACAACAGTTTAGGCATGTTTATAATAATCACTGCACATATCACTGATGTAGCTACAGACGTGTTTGTTTAAATTAGTTCAATATGACATCTCTATCATCTCATTATGAGAGAACTCCAATTCACGCTGTCCAATAATAATAGGATTACATTGCAGTGTCACCTCGTCAAATGTGAACTTGGATATAGCGAGTCTGTTATTGCTCCAGACCTGAGAAATAAAACTGCTTCAAGTGTTCTGGTAGCACATGGTTGACTGTGAATGACCAGGTCTGTTGAATTATGAGAGTTACATTCTGCACTGGATTTTATTGTTAAGCTGTATCTGTTTGTTTGTTGTTAAGTCTCTGCATTGGTTCTGTTAAAGGAACGAGATAATTCTCTATTATTCAAAGTGGAGCACTGAGTGAAGCTAAAACAAGAAAAGAAAACATAAATAACAGTAGTGTGTACTTACCTTTTCACCCACCTATACTTACCTTGCAGATAAAATCCTCAAACCTAACTGAAAATAGAGAAAAAAGGAGAAGCTACGGAGTAATTAAAATCCTAAAAGTAAAAATAAACAACAGTGCTAATTAGATGATTAAACAGTAAAACAGATAAACTCCTGAGCATTGAATAACTTAACCAAAAGTGATTAACAAAGCAAGTGAACAGAGTAGAGGGGAATAAATCAACTGGAGAAGGTGGTTCTATGAAGTTGAGGGTAACAGATTCTGTGAAGGTCCTAATTGTGTTGTTAGTTTGATGTATTTATGTTCTCGTTCCACTTACCTATATGGACCCTATTAGTGCTCTGAAGTAGACACTTCAATATTAATACAGGGTACATCATTTTATCTGCTCTCATTTCCTTCTGTTTTACTTATTGCTGCTCCCTGAGCGAACCTACTCTGTTCCCTTTAGATAGCCCGAGCTCCCACTATAGCAGAAGAGCTGAAGAACAGGTTACACAGTCTTCTGCTTACCTTCAGTTTTTTGGGCCCATGTAATATCAGGTTCCTCATGATTGGTCACTTCAGAGAACATGTCTTCACTGCTTGAGAGTCCATTGGCTTGTATAGTGTATAATAACTTAAGAAGAAAACCTCAGAGAGAAACAGAAAGTGTATGTGGTGTTTTAGATCAGTGCTGAGTCCCAAAAGCAGCCTTATGTTGTTTTCACACAAAAAAATAATAATCTAACGTCATAATAAAGTTTCATAACGCTAATATTTCCTAATAACTCACTCTGGTTGACATCAACAACCGCATCATATTTTCTGCACCTCCAGCTTAGAACACCTTCCTGTGTCTATAGACCCTGTTGTGTAAAGTGACCATCTGCAGATCTGTTTGATTTTATAGTCACACTGCATCCTAAACCACATCCACACACCTGATCTTAATAAGGACCTGGATGTAGTTTATAAGAAGTTTTGATGATATGTTTTCTTTACAAAAACTATTTGGGATCTTTGGGTGTTAGACCTGAGGCTTTCTCGGCAGGACAACCCGGTGGCTGCCCTCTGATGGTGGCAAGCAGTGGCATCTGAACCCTTACAGGACCCTAGGGGTGGCTCCCAAAGCCAGTAGATTGGCTGCACGATTGCACCGGAATACCCAAATGATTTTGGGGTCCAGGATGTGCTAGGCTGGAACCCAGCACCTTTCTTCGGGACCATAACCTTCCCAATCTACCAGGTACTGGATCCTACTTTGCACCTGCTGAAAGTCCAGAATCTGGCGGATGGTGCACACCACACCCTGGATGGAGTACGGAGGAGGAGGGCGGGAAGAGCGGTCTCGTGAATGGCGTTAAGCGGGACACGTGGAAAACAGGGTGGATTCGCATGGATTTGGGTAGAATCAACCCGTAGGACACTGGATTAATCCTGTGGTCCACCTTAAATGGCCCTACATACCGGGTGGCCAGCTTCTTTGAGCTGATGTGCTGCGGGAAATCTTTGGTGGATAACCAGACCCGCTGCCCCCGATGGTAGGTGGGAGTTCCCCGTGTTCTGTGGTCCACCGACCGCTTGTGTGTTCCTGAGGCGGCTAAAACAGCCTGGCGCCAGGCTAGCCTGCACCACCATTGGTACCCAAACTGGCACTCGAAAGGAGACATACCCAAGAAGTGCCACAGCAGGTGCCTGGCTCAGGAGGAGAGGTTGCCTGCCACCAAACAGTGCAGGGTCTGTCCCTGGTCTTGGTTGACCTGCTCCCTCTGATCGTTGGACTGGGGGTGGAAGCCACCAGTTATACATGTCATGGGCATCCCATGACATGTATAACATGCTCCATAAGAAGCTCCACCATACGCTTAGCGGAGGAAAGCCCAGGAAGATCCACTAGCTTGCAGGCCTCCAAGAAATAGTCAACCAAGACCCGAATGGCCGTGTTATCCTGGGAGGTTGCCGGGCCCATCACAAAAGTCCAGCGAAACGTGGAACGAGGATGGAAGAATCTGGCCGGTTTAGCACATGGGGCCTTGTTGCGAGTGCAAATTTGACAGGCCCCTAAGTGGGTGCGGACAACTTCTCCATCTATAGCAAACCCCAGGAAGCATTGGCCCGCCTTCAGGGAGGATGGGTGGAGCCAGTCCCGGACCACTTGGATTTTAGTCGGGTACATGGCCAAGGTCCCCTTGGAGACAATGAACCCCAAAAAGGATACGTGGAACGCTGACTTCTCATAGTGCTCTTCCCTGTTACGATTAAATATTAGAATGTCGTCCAGGTACACGTAGGCATAGGTCCACGGCCTCCCTTAGGACCTCATAGATAAACCATTAGAAGATTACGGGTCATTCACGAATGGCATCACACGATATTCATAGTGACTCGAGGGGGTAATGAAAGCCGTCTTCCCTCGCCGGATACAGATAAGATTGTAGGCACTGCGCAGGTCCAGCTTGGTAAAAATGGATGCCTGCTGCAGCGCCTCAAATGCGATTCATCAACAGCAAGGGGTATCGGTTCTTTATTGTGATGTTATTAGGGCCCCTATAGTCGATGCAGGGGAGGTTGAAGGTTTAATAAAGCCGTTGGCCAGCGCCTCCCGAACATACTCCTCCATGGCCACCTTTTCAGGGGCAGACAGGGAGAACAATCATTGATAGCACAGTTGAACTCCCTGTATGGAGGCAGTATGTAGGCTTTGTTACAGCTAAACCTTGCCTCCAGGTCGTGGTACTCCTCTGGGACCCCGGTGAGATCTGAGAGCTGGGGGATGCGTGTTAGCTACAGCACCACCAACTCAGCATGAGGGGCCCCCAGTGGCCAGGTGCACTGGTTGACCCTGGTCTATGAAGTTCCCTTGATTGACTCTGGTGCAGAGGGGGGTAGGTCGATGACCGGGCCATGACAATACCACCCGGAAGTATCTAAGGGCAGCATGCTTATGTCCAGCCTGGGACCCTCAACCCAAGATGGACCTAGACGTCATCTGGATTAAAAATGACTACTTTATGTTACTTTAAAGTTAATAAAATAATGATACTAAATAAAAGACTATGAGTATTGAAATACGAGTAATAAATCAACAGTAACAAATTAAGGACACTGAATGAAAAAAGAAACACAATGAAGGTATTAAGTAAATGTAATTTAAGGAAAATAAAAAGGAGGAATTGAATCAGCTGGTTGGCAGTGGTCACTGCAACCAGGGGTGCTGCAGGATGTCACGGAGAGAGGGCCTTCTCTGAGGCTGCTTGTCCAGACAGCTCTTTAGCAGACCCCCAGCCTCTGCAGAGACACAGAAACAGGTTTGGTCAAAACTGTGTGTTATTTTGTGTGTGTGTGTGTGTGTGTGTGTGAGAAAGAGAGAGAGAGTCCTCTCTGGGTGAAGGTGCTTTTGAACAAGTATGACTCAGCAGACCGTTGTGAGTGGACACTTACCTGGGGACAGGTAAGCTGGTCTGTAGAAATAATCATAAATGATTCCTCTGGAGGACCTAAAGGGCACCAATCCAGTGAGCATGTTGTACAGCACGACTCCGATCTGCCACACTGTGGACGGATCAGCCTGGATGGACCCCTGCAGGAACCACTCAGGAGGACTGTAGTACAGTGTTCCTTTAAAGTACAACAATCACAGTGAGTGGACACGTGTGGACGTTTAGAGGGTCTAACATGATAACTACATCATTATTGGTCCGTTATGACTAATGTACTAGATTTAAATAGCTGCTTTATGAGAATCAAACCTCCGAATCCACAGTAGCTGCTGTGGGGGTCTTCCTTCAAGAAGCAGCCACAGCCAAAGTCCAGCACTCGCACACGAGGACCCTCAGGGTCCATCTGTACCAGGATGTTTCCTGGTTTAATGTCGCGGTGCAAGACCCCTTTAGAGTGGATGGCAATCATCCCCTCCACCAGCTGCCTCAGGATGACCTACAGTATGAAAGAGAGGATGAAGCTACAGTGGAGAGACATGCAGGAGCTCATAAAGAGAAAGAGTTCTCAGAGAAAACTGATTGTTTACTATGTTTATAAATATATGATCTGATATTTCTATATAGATTAGATCTGCTCACTGTGTATAAAGCTCCTTACTGTATTCCTGCATGATGGACTTCTGTACTGTGTGTATTGGCTGCTTAAACTAACTTTTACATACATACTTGTACTCTGTTTGGGGTTAAAGGGGGAAATCCAGGCTCAGTAGGTGAGGGAGTGTTTTTCAGCAGCACTGTCTCTCACCTTGGCTTCCTCCTCCTCCAAGCAACCTCCTTTACAATCGAGGTACTTGAACAGGTCCATGGAGGGCACCGGCCGCTCCATCACTATGACCAGCTCGTCCTCCAGCTCGCACCAGTCCAGCAGAGCCACAGAAGCCCCTCCAGCCTCATCCGCCATCGCCATCAGAACCACTTCCAGTGGCCAATCCTCCTCTACTCCATCCTCAACCTATAACAGAACACACTGTTCCACATAGTGCTCCTCCAGACTTCAGCACACTCCTACCCTGTTGTTCATTTTTTTATCTTTTGTTCCTCCCATACAATCTTAATCATTTTCATATCTACACAAGCTCCACACTACTGATAACAGAATAGTGTGTGTGTGTGTGTGTGTGTGTTCACACTCACCAAAGTAGTTCTTTCCACTTTGTGAATGGGGATGTGTTTGATAGCCACCTGCAAGATAAAGTAAATCTGGATTAAACTCATTACTGCTGAATGATTCTGAACCAATGACTGACCACTGCTTTCTACTGCCCCCGTATTGAGGTGGTCTTTGTTTCTCTCAGTGTTGATAAACAGTTGTAGAAGTGTGTGTGTGTGTGTGTGTTAATTACCGGTAGCAGGTCGTCTCTACGGTAGCCAGCGTACACAGAACCAAATCCTCCTCCACCCAGATGTTCCTGCTGCACGTACTTCTCCTCCAGCGTATCTTCAGAGAGAGTCGACTCCTCAGCTTCACTGACGGTGGCACTGCTCTGCTCCTCAGATGAAACATCCTCACTGGACACAGAGCGTGCCGACTCGCAGGAGCTCCTTTCCTGGTCCTCACTCTCAGCAGAGGTTGTTACAACCTGCTGCTCTTCCTCCTCTCTCTCCTTCTCCTCCTCTGTCCTCCTTCTCTTTCTGGGTGGCTGGCTGCTGCAGCTGCTGGTCTTTCTCTTCCCCCTCTGGACGCTGCTGTTGTTCCTCTCGTCCACTTGGGGGGCTGTGTTGTCTGAGTTTTCTCCTGCAGAGTAAAAAGATCTGAAACTCTATCTTCACACAACACGTCTTCAAACAGTGTGTTTCAGTTTTTGATGTAGTTTGTAAACGACTGTTGTTCTTTATGCTGTGTATTCATTTCATGATTAAAGGACAAGAATAGCCAGTGAAGACGTCTGGTTACCTTGACTTCCATTAAAAGTACAGAATGTTTTTCATTCTCCTGTAAAGTTATAATTGTGGAGATATGAGGTGGTGTTGTGACAGCAGTCATGTGGGGGTGTGTTTTTATACTGTGACAGTTTTCCTAAAAGGAGGTGTAGAAAATCTGGATATATGGTCTTGCAGACAGAATCACAACAGATCACAACATACTGGATCCTAAGCGCGTATCATGATGTGTATCTGCAGCTTCTACCTACACACTCTATATAGGAAGCAGGGACTGATTTGAGATTCAGGTCTAGCAGTTCAGGAGCTCCAGCTATGACACATTTCTCTCTTAACTACAGAATTCTACTCCACCTTTCTGCTCCTATCTTCTTCTTATATTAATGATTGAAAAGAAAAGTCTTACAGCTCTTTTTCTAGATTTCACTCAGAACTAGAAGACAGGAGCACATGTTTCTCCTCCTGGCTGCTTACTGACTTCAATCTGCTTCATGATTGTGTTTGAAATGAGCTGAACAGCTACATGATGTGTTGGTGCTTCCTCCGCTGTGATCACTTCTTTTTCTTATCAGTACAGAAAGTTAATTATGGAGAAGAAGTGTGTGAGATCAAATACAGCTCAGAGAAACTCACTCAGGACGTTCCTGGAACGCAGGAAATACGGAGACATGCTTCTTCTACAGGTGTTCAACAGGTACAACCAAGAGTGTGAGATGAAAGTTTCTCGTAGAAGAGCCTGAACGTCAACTGTCCTCACGTTCACTGCTGCTCTCCTATATACAGTGATCTGGTGATGATGTCATAATGGACAACGGTCATCATGGGAATGGAGAGAGTGAGATTTGGGGAGGTATAAAAGTGGGACTTAGTTAATTTTTGGAAGTTTGTTGTTGACGTCTGCATGTCTCCCTGTTGCTGAGCAACAGTAGTATCATACCTGTGTACTACCTGTACTGGTTATGATGTGAACGTGTAGAATGTACAGATCTGACAGCCCACCTTTTAGAAAGTGGTCTGCTGTTGTGCTTCTTTTTTATTCAAATGTACAAATAAACATTTATAGTCCAGATTAAGAACTTTACATGTTCAGTTTTCTCTAATGTAACACAAATAACTATAATAATAATAATAATAATAATAATAGTTATTACTTAAAATATTTTGCTCTTGTACTACAAACGTATAATATTGTGTCAACATTAATTTTATATGATTATTTTCAGCCTCCTCTCACTGAAAACAGCCTGAAACAGTGCTTATAACTTCAGTGGGAAGGGGCGGAGCTAAACTGCTTAAAGGTGCTGTAAGATACATTTAGCTGTTCCACGTTCATTTACACCCTATGATTTGATTATTGATAAACACTATTGATTTATTGATTGAAGTTAGTCGAGACTTGCTAGTATGTAAGGTTACCTGTACTGGCTGCTTGCTTTCAATCTCCACATCAACACAAAGTAAATAAAGTTGTTACTCACTGTGAAACTCTCAGTTTAAGATGATCTGCTTCAACCAGCAGACACTGATACACTCACACAGCATGGCTGCTACTTACAGGTTACTGTTGAGGTTGTGATGGTGATGAAGGTGGAACTGCTTCTCTCTTCAGTCTCTTCAGTGTGAAGCTGAGTGAAGCTGCTGGATGATGTATAAGGTTTGAGAAGCTGTCTGGAGTGAAGCGTGCAGATCAAACTAACTATGAATTAAAGTTATTCAGGATCTTGTTAAAGTTGTCGGAGCTCATTCTAGCAGTGACACTGACGTGTAAAAGAATTCAAAGAACAACACTGTGTCTGATAAACTTCACATGCACTACAGTGTCAGTGTCACTGCTAGGATGAAAATGGTCCACTATGCAAATTAATTACTGACTGGATTTTACAATTTGCTCACTTGCACTATGCTTATTTGCACAGCTGTACAGCTGATCTTCTGTAAAGTGAACTTCATCTGCAATTATCTATAAACAATAATATAAACCAGAGTGATATAACCAGTATATTATGTTATGCTTTTTTTCTCCCCCCAGGGAGTGTCGGTATAAGACTCATAGGGGTAAAACTGTCAAAAAGTCTATCCAATCAGGATCCATATTTGAAAGGAGCAAGATCTGTCTACAAAGTTGGATTAAATGTATATACAGGTGTGTTATCAGTTCAAATATTCAGGATATGTTCGGATATGTCCATCAATACATTTAATATATTTTTAATTTTTTAAATCAATATATATACAGCTGGTCTAGTTCCTGTAGAGAACTCAATAGAATTGGACTCTTGGACCAGACAAGCATACACCTGTTTGCACCATGCCTAATACCAGGTGTGAGTGGAGGTTGGGTGGTGATCATACAACATCCTTACCTCCCTGACCCCCAGAATCATAATCAGACACAAAGAATTTGTCTTAGTGAGAGCAGCACATATATGACATGTAACAAGTACCCTCTTGTCATAGAAAACAATCACATACATTTTTTTTATTCTTGGATGTGAAGCATTGAAAGGCCCTGGCTTATAACTCTACCACATGCTTATCCACTCACACATGCTAAAGATTTTTGTAGTTACGAGAATGTCCAGTTTGCACTAAAGTATAGGTAACATGTGTGCTGTACATCACTGACACTGTAATTTAATCACTGGGATTAAGGCTACGTCAGATTGATCTAATCCAAGAGCGTGTTTCTGGAAGCACACGTACGCTGTTAAAAATGAGTAAAAACTGTGAATGATCTGCAGGAGTGCAATGAAGAGAAAGAGGAGAAGTTTGTGATAATAGATGAAGGTAGCTTCTGCCATAAACGCAAGGTAAGATCCACTGTTTATCACTGTTTGCAATGTCTGATTTTCATTTTCAGTCATTTTTACATTTATTATTTATTTTGTAGATTTTAAGTTATTTCAGTGAACATTCTGGGATCGTCTTTCTTTAACAGGATGTCAAATAAATGTAAATAAAAACAGAATGCAATGGTTGAAAATGTCATAGATCCTTATTCTGAGCAATTTGAGACTAACTCACATGAGCGGGTATTACAGAACATTTTTGAGAGGTAGAGTCTTTCAGACACAAAGATAGTCTCACCAATCTTCCACACCGTCTACAGTACATATCATCAGAAGTTTATAGAATATATTTCAAATAAAGTTTGGCCTATATTAAGAAATGTTCTTTTAACAAGTGGACTGAAAAACTTTGTTCTGTTGGCATGACCAGTGTGGGCTGTCTCTCCCTAAATTTCACAGTGATTCTGTAGAATGTGTGTTTCTGATTTCGCTTTGTTTTCAGTCCAGGTGTGCCAAATTCTACCTCCCTGCCAGAACACAACTCCCATAGCAGAATTAGTGTAACAGATTACCCTGCATTCCTTTTATTTCTGTGTATGAATAAGGATTAATCTGCAGGTACAGTAGAAACAGGAATCACGAGCATCATTTGTTAAGCCCATACTGCTGCCTGAAACGTGTCCATGTGACGGGGAGTCAGATTTTAGCACAACACCGGCTTATTTCTTTATTTTCATTAAATCAGTAACAATAGTCTGCCTTAACTTCTAGTAGTTAATCCAAAAGCCTTAACCATCCAGAAAAGTACTTTCACACTGCAAATGAACCAAACCTTGGTGCAGTAGGTCTGGATCAAGACCACCTCTTTTGGTCAGACCCAATTTTGCTCCTTTGGTCCAGAACCAAAGTTGCGGAATCTTTCACACCTGCTTTTTTTGGGACGGACTATACGAGATAGGTGTGAAAGCACCTCTGTGTCTCTTTTATAACCAGTCATGGGTTATAGTCAGTTACAAACTCCTCCAGCTGTTTTTATTATTACCCCCTACTTTTCCAGCCTTTTGTTCTTTTGTACTTTTCTCAACATTTTTGAGATGTTCTAAACGGGTTACTGTTTTTTTATTAAAATGTCTTACATTCAGAAGCTGATGTCTGTTCAGTGTTCTACTGTGAATAAAATATGGGTCTATGAGAATTCCAGTCATTGCATTCTGTTTACATTTACATTTATGTACATTTCACACAGAACCCCAACTTTTTGGGGAATGGGGTTGTAAAATATAACTTACAGAAGATGTTTAAATACATTTCTTCAGTTGTTTGTGTTTAAATATATTACATCAATCTGATATATCAAATATTGATTCAGTTAATATTTTCAAAAGACTTTCATGAACTGTATAATGTTTTCACATGACTATGAATAAGTACTGTTGAAAATGTTATGATAAATATTATCTATTTTTCATAATATGGTCGAGGTAGATTTGAACAGACCTGAAAAAGAAGAAAGTGGGTTTTTGGATTACTGGGTGTGAGAGACGAGAGAAGACGTGCCATTCTCTCATTGGTGGAAAAAACATCACGACACATTAACTTCCAGTAATAAGAAGGCATGTGCTTAGAGGATCAACAATTATCAGCAATCAGTGGAGGGCTTATATGGGTTCACTCCATAATGCAGGGTACACACATTTCAGTGTGAACCAGATCTGGAGACTAGGGGGAAAAAGAACAGAAAAACTGCTGAAGGAGCACCTATCAGTCATCGAGTGGACCTACTGGCTTGGAAAGAACCACCGTGATGGTCCACTTGGGCGTCTCTTAAAACACGTCAACAACTGTTCTTACCACAGAGCTGCAATCACACTGTGAGTGTTGGTATTAGTATGTCAGACACAGCAGAGCTGCTGGTGCTTTTATACATGTCAGGGTCACTGCTGGACTGAGAGTGGTCCACCATGCACAAATATACAGTCAAGAGTAGCTCTGTGCAGAGAAACTGTCTACTGATACGACACAAACACAATTTTGCATAAGCAGATGAGCTACAGTCTACTCCAGCAAGGTGGATCTTCAAAATACCCATTCAATGTTCATCATTTAGATGTGTCAATACATTTAGTGTGCAAGTTGAATGATTTTTGTATACCTAGAGGTTTTTCTTTTGTTTACCGAGTTTTAGTAAAACTTAGAGAAGTAATTATTTTGCATGATTTATCTTTTATTTTGTATTTTTGAAGATTGCACAAATATTTTTGTTCACATGAATTCAGAAATCTTAGCACAAAATAAGTTGAATGTAGAGAAGTTTCTCCCTACTTTGAAGTTCTGTTTACAGAACTTTTTATTATTTGTAGGTTTTTACCCTAAATAGAGTAGTATTCTGTAACAGATGTGTATCCCATGTATGTGCTTACAGTACAACAAGAGAAATTGCAATCATTTCAATTTCAATTTTGTCATTTCTATTGCTTAGTCCTAAAATGAAAGCATAGGGTAAATAAGAAAATATAATAAGAATGCACAATAAGAAGAAACAAACAGATAAGAAAAGCCTGTAAGAAAAAAAAAGATTCATATATTTCACCAAACTGACAGACAAAGCTCTCCAGTAGTGTCTGTGCATACATCGCATGTGTTGAAGACAGATGTGGGCTTATAAGAATAGAGATGCCAACAGAAGGAAGCATGGAGTTGTTGTACATGTTATCATCAATCAAAGAGGCCTAAACTACAGGACCACTGTACAGCAGAAATTTCCTGAATTCTGTTGCTTTCCAACGGTCAGTTTCACTTAGTGACCTCTGTCATCTGGCAAATTCCACTGGCACATGGAAGTGCATTTCTCTCAGACTGTCTGAAATCCAGTGAACATTCGTAGAGGGTAACCTAGTTGTTAAAGGGCCTCTAAACCAAATTAGCAACAACTTTCATACAACCCCCAAAACAGACAAGATGCATATAGTCCAGAGGGAACGGAGATAGCATGCCTCTACTCTACATCCTCCAAAAGCATGTGGGTCGTCATGGTGGTGCTCCTCATGTCTTTGTTCAAATGACTTATCTGTCCTCGGTCTGAAAGTGGTTAACCTCACAAACTGGGCTATTTGCAACTCATAACTCTTGATATTCTCTTGTAGTGTACACTGTAAAAAGATCACTGTGAAATGTACAGTAACTTGCTGGCAGCAATTAGCTAGTAAATTGCTGTAATAAATTTTACAGTATGCATACTGTACATTTAATCACAGTACTTACAAAATACTGTAATTATTACAGTATTCATCACAGTACTGTAACTGTTATTACAGCAATAATCACAATACTGTAATTGTTATCACAGTAATAGGGTGCTGTATTTTCTATTACAGCAAATATTAAACTACTGTAAAAGCTTAAAAATTACTGCATTCATTTTAATACTGTAAATTAATTACTGTAAAAAGGATTATATACTGTAAAATGAAGACGACATTGTTGTCCCACAAAACTTCATTTATTGTATTGCTTTGAATATTTTAAAACATTTTAGAGCATTTGAACATTTAAATACATACAAGGTGCAATATTAAATGTGGAACTGTATAAAAACACAAAACGCTTTAGAATAAAAAAAAAAATTAAATGCCTTCTTTCTGAGCTGGGAATCATGTGGGAATTTTTCTTAATTGCAGACAAAAGAAGAAGAGTAATTAGTTATTTGTGTAAAAATTCATAGGAAAAACTGGTGGCTCTATGACAATTTTTGTTGATTCTTTACCTCTTATTAGAAATACCACAAAATGTTTTTACCACTAACAACACTACATAGAAGGGTAGTAGCATAGCACAACGGTACACACAAAGGGCATTTGTCCCACCACCCTGCCAAACAGTGATTAAGGGCTATAAATAAAATTTAGCTTGAACTCTAAAGTCTTTATTGAAAGTATTCAAGGTAAAAATCAGCATCAGTGGTGAGTGTGTATAGGATAAAAAATACTGCAAGTCTCAATGATTGTTTGTCCAAAGAGGGCTTTATACACAGGTGGATGTTGTTACGCACACCCTGCTTAAAGCAGAAGTTACACAGTACTATCTTGTGCAAGTACCTAATTAACAGTCTCACCTGCTCTCAGTTCTGCCAGTCATACGCAATGAAGCCCCTGATGAATGATGCCACATGCAGATTAAGGGATTCATTCTTTCGCTGGACCATCTTGCCAGTCTTTCTGCTCTCCTGGAACTTGGAAGCACATTTACTGTGCTCTGGATTTATCCCAACAAAAAATCTGTCAATGCAACAGACATAACATTACTCCAACCGAAGAGAAAAACTTGGTCAAAGTAATAGCTAAGATTCTTACCAACAGAGTTTTAATACAAGTGTAATACATCCACCACATTTGTTCCATTACCTTCTTCTCTTTTATGAAAACAAGAGCTTCAAGTGAAGTCTACTGCTCCAAAATGAATGAAGTGCGTACAGACAGGGAAAGAGTTAGCGGTTCAAATTTGGTGAATGTATTACACTCACATGGAGCAGCAAACACTGTGGGTAAGAATTTAACTTCAAGTTGTTGTGCAACAACATTCAGCACTGTTGTAATGAAGATCAAGCATATGTCAAAATATTTCCAAAAAATGGATCAAAATGATTTCATTGAGCACATGATTGGCTGTGTGAGGAAGAGCAATTAAAAAATCATTTTAAAATGATGAGGCAAAGAAATTAAGTAATAAAAGTAAAAATTATTTACATTAAGTAGAAACTAGTTGAGTAGGTGCTTACATAACAAGTAATCACATATTGGTCTCATTCAGAGTGAAAAAAAGTGCTGCCTCTGCTGGATATTCAATGTTGAACACATAGTATGACCCTAAGAAAACAGCCAGAGCAGAAGCAAAATCTAAATGATCACTCAGTTGGAGGACTATTTTGCCCTCAATGGACAGCATCCATTTTGATTGCTTCCAGAATGGACTCGCCTGAAAAATAAGTTGGCACTGCTCATCACTCAACCTGATAGGTTTTATACTTTTACACAGAAAGCAGAATAACATAAAACCTCTTAAATGTGGCATGCAATATTGACAGATATTGCATAAACAACATAAGGTCACACCTTAAATGTTGGTACATCACTAAACAATTTACAGCACCTCTTGCAACTGTTGACTTAACAATTGATATTTATGAAACTTGTATTTTACAACACATTAATCTTAAGTGCAACTAAAATGAAAATCCAGAGTTAGCTGGTCATATTTTTCATATTTCTATATTTATTTATATGTACTCAGGACTTCCTGAACAAAGACAAGTGCATGAATTTTGCATCTGCTCACTGATGCTTTTGACCAATAATTTTACAATATGAGTTTTCATGTGGTCTCATGATCTCTCGAATCCAGCTGCCAGCACACAATGGCTATTTGATACAAACAGGCATCATATGTGAAGTAAAGATGTGTGCTGTGTACTGTCCTGTACTGGGATCTTACCAAGCATGACAAGCCTTGGGGTGCTAGGCAGTGCAATCTGGGCCTCAACATCTGCTTGGGTGGAAGTCTCCTGCAACACAAAATACATAGGCAACACTGTTAGAAATCACAATTACCATTTTCATATTCAAGGCAATAAATCTGAGTATGGCAATATTGTACAAAAAAAATTACTTACATCAACCAAGAGGAAAAGGGCATCTTCATTTTCTTTGAAGTAAGCAATCATGACTAACATTGCAGCGAGTCCAGAGTCCAGAGTCCCTCTGTCTCTCAAGGCCATAAAGGACTGTCTTCACTTCCTTTTTCCATTTCAAAAGCTGGTTATTGAAATACTGCAGAACTCTTTTCCCCTTTCCAGCAAGTGATTCTCGTAGTTTTAATTCTAGTTCAATTCCTGTCAATGTGCAAAAGTGCTGTAGTAAAAACTTCTGCATGAAGAGAAATGGCCACTTCTTCTGGAAATCTGACATACTTGGTGAAGGAGCGGCATTTATGTCACGACGCTGTGGCTCATATAGTAATGTCATGAAACACGAAGCACACAGAGGAGAAGTAAATCACTGACTCGTACTCGCGCTGGTGGTATTCCACTATTCGTTTTATTTGCTGCTGACCAAAAATAAAGCTGGGCTCCAGCAGTACTTGAACGTTCATACATGAACTGGTTTAGTTATCCGAAGCTCACTGAAGGCGTTACTTACATAAACCAAAATAAAGACAAAACAAAGAGCAGGGTCCAGTGGTCTGAGTCAGTGTACAACAAAAAGCATACCCAAAATCTCTCTCTGCGCGCTCACTCCACTTGCTCCCTTAAAGAGACAGTATACACATTTCTGGCCGTTACATTGCCTACCATTAGCAAAAGTGGATTTCTGTTTAAATTGCTGAATAAATCCCGCTCAAAATTACTGTATTATGATTCACAGAAAAATTATATTTACTGAAGAATTCACGCGCCACTGAATTTTGACCATGATGCTTTGCAGATGTTGGATAGTGCTGGCGATGTATTTGCGTCTTATGCTCCTACATCTCCAAGCTCTTCATAGGCAATCAGCTTCACAGCCAGCAATGCTAGTTAGCTAACGGTAGCTAGCTACCAAGCCGAACAAATGCTGATAACGTCAACTTCTCAAACGCACTGCTATGTTTTAAAAACAACAACGTATTCCTACAACGAATCAAGAGTCATGTTTAATGTTTAGCAGAGATTTATCATCTGACCACACGCTAAAATATCGGCAACTTATTTTTTAAATTTTGCCGTTCAACCTTAAACAACGCTGCAGTTACTGTCTAGCCCTCTAGACAGAGTCACTCGTGGAATATAGGAATTAAAAAAGGATTGAGCATTGAAGTGATAATTAGGATATTTTGATAATATAAAGCTGTGCATTGGGAGAATGTAGTGATCATTGAACTGAGTCTGACATGAATGAACAAAGCGTTGGAAACACAGTTACTACTCTGTGCTAATGATATGCACCTTTTTACTAGGACCTCCTAGATGAACACCTGAAAGTCAGCCCTGTTGCTTCCATTCAAGGTGGGTTACATTTAAGTCAGTTCATTAAATTAGTTTTTTTTAAAGCTTTGGATTAATCTAATGTGTTATGTTACATAAAACAGATTATGTTTATATTTTGTAGGTTATAACTACAGTCTAGTTCTGTAGACAAAGATCTAATGACATGCAAGTCTACTTTAGTGCTGCTCACTTTAACTGGTTCTGCTTCGTTAATGCAACTCTTGTGTAAAATGAAGTGAGTTATGAAACAATTTATTTTATGGTATAATGTTAAAATGTGTTTGGTATTCAGTCCCTCTTCAGGTGACCTGTGACCTGTGCACAGACTCTTTCATTGGACCATCTGATCAGCCCTGTTGCATCAACTAGACAAGGTGAGTTACACTTAGTTCAGTAAATTATGTTTTACAGGTTTGGATTTATCTAATGCATGTTGGAATGTTGGATGATAAAATACTGAATAAATACATGACTTGTATGTGTATTATGTACAGTACTGTGTACTGAATGGAAAACTATATTTAAACTGTCATACTTGAATAAAGAGTGTACAATGTGTACAATTATGGGCATCTCAGAACATTATTTGTAAAGTTGTTTATTGATGGGTGTATGTGAAACTTTATATTTGCTAATATACATACCCTGTCATATACTTTTGTCTTATTTGTTATTTATTTTATAACACCTGCTTGTCAGCTGTCCCAATAGAAATAAAATTACTTTAAATGAAGTTGTTTCATTTTGATACATCATAATTAAGTACAATCTGAACATGGGCCATAAAACTGAAAAAATCTTTATTCTTTTGACCGAAGAGCATATTTTATAAGCCATTCAGGCGGATATCTAGATAGCATCTAATAGTTCACTAACTGTCACAACTGTAGTTAGCAGGGACTGTGTATTTATGGCACTTAATTTATGCTGGTTTACAAATAAACTGTCTTTTGTGTTTCCTTTTTAGGCTGCTCCTATAAGAAATGATGCTTCGTGTCAAGTCTCAGTGTCCAAGAACGCTCTGATCAATGTAGGAAATAGCTGTTTGTTAATATTGTGTGGAATAAAAACGTTAAAGGCTGTTGCTTATGAATTATTTGTTTAGTATATGCTTAAATGTAATTAATTGAAACATAACATTCTCGTTTTAATTTATATGAAAAGTATATATGTGTTAATATATAAAGTGTAATAGGGATCTGTACGGGCCCGGGCCAGAACTTCTGGATGAGTTGTACTGGATCTGGGCTAAATCACTTTTGCTATGTGGGGTGCATGACATTATATTGAGATTTGAAATGAAGGTAAATGTACATTATATTGCAGCAGCCAGTGAGTGCTTTCTTTTTTGCTCTTCTGAAGTTCTTTATTGGGTACCAGAGGATGAAAATTATGATGTCTGTGTATTCAGGCTTTTAATAAATACACTCAGTTCTAAGGTATTTAAGCTGGTTAAAAATTGTTGTTTCTGACGGCAAATAAAGAAGCACGTAGTGAATTACAAATGGGTCAGGATCCTCAAGTAAGTTTACCTAGTACTTTGGTTAAGAATTGTTTTAGAAAGCTCTCGGAAATTAAAGAACATTCTTAAGAATGAGATAACGTACTTGTGAAAGGTGATCTGTGTTTTAGTTACTGGAAGAGGCGAAACAGTTGGCGTCCAGTTCAGAACATAAACAGTGAGCACGCTTTGATGATTTAAGTTTCCGTGCGGTGGGAGTGAAATGTGCGGCGAGCCCAGCGCCGGTAGTGCATTGTATTAGACGTTATGCATGCATTTCAAATCACCGCATATCATTATACAAATAAACTACAAATAAGGCTGTGATGGTCCTACAGACGTCCCAAGAACGTCGAAAGAGACGTTTAAAGGACTTTCCATGAACGTCTCCTCATAGTCCCCTGGAGGTTTCTTGTAGTCCTACGAACGTCCTATAAGAACGTCCCCTGTGACATTTTGGCGACCCTACAAAACGACGTTCAGGGGACGTCCGCCGTGTTGGTTCAGGGGACGTCCTGGGGACCTTTTTTTGTTAGCTGGGTGGCTAGCTAGTTTAGTTTTACCTGAAGAAAATGAGATTAGCTACTAGCTAACATAACCACGTAGCTAGCTAACAGACTATCGTGGTAGCCCTAGCTGATTTAGCTTACTGCACTAAGGACAATGTTTCTTAACAAGTTAGTCAACTATGCTGGTTAGATTCACCTCCCGATTTATCTTACCCTGCTAAGCTTGGAATCTGACCCTAGCTAGCTAGCTAGGCAGCTTACGAATTAGTTCTAAAGTTACTGAGTTACAAACAACCAAATCAAACACACCTGCAAATTCGTTGTAGATTGTATTTAGAAATCAATTAGCTGGCAAGCCATGTTTACATTATAAGAGAATCATTATATCTAAAGAGATCAAAGTCTTCTTACCTCAGTTTTTGAAGGTATCCCCCTAACGGTCGGAGTGCGAGACTGATCTGGATTCAGGAGCTCTGGCGAGCGTGTGTGTCGCGTTTCCCAGAACCTGCAGCTGGAGCAGTTTCTGGTTCTGCCTGTCACTCAATGACCAGCACACATACTGAACCCACCCAAGCTTTTCCTTATTAAAACCTAATAAAACATAATACTGAGCCTGTAGGACGTACGTCTAAAGGTAGCTGTCTGGTAAAATCTGAACATCAGTAGAGAAGATATCAGCTGATCGTCAGTCTGTACCTGCTGTGATAACCTAACCCAGATTCCACATTAAACACTAAACATGTGTAAGTGAACACCAGCAGATGGAGCTACAGGGTAGGAGTGTGCTGAAGTCTGGAGGAGCACTATATGGAACAGTGGGTTCTGTTACAGGTTGTGGATGGAGAAAGGAAGGAGTGGCCACTGGAAGTAGCGCTGATGGAGATGGTGGGTGAGGCTGGAGGGGTTCCTGTGGCTCTGCTGGACTGGTATGAGCTGCAGGACGAGCTAGTCATAGTGATGGAGCGGCCGGTGCCCTGCATGGACCTGATGGACTACCTTGATTGCAAAGGAGGTTTCTTAGAGGAGGAGGAAGCCAAGGTGAGAGACAGTGCTGCTGAAAAACACTCCCTCACCTACTGAGTCTGGATTTCATTTCAGATCCACAAACACAGTTTCCCCCTTTAACCCCAAACAGAGTACAAGTATGTATGTACAAGTGACACCTGCAGTTAGTTTAAGCAGCCAATACACACAGTACAGAAGTCCATCATGCAGGAATACAGTAAGGAGCTTTATACACAGTGAGCAGATCTAATCTATATAGAAATATCAGATCATATATTTAGAAACATAATAAACAATCAGTTTTCTCTGAGAACTCTTTCTCTTTATGAGCTCCTGCATGTCTCTCCACTGTAGCTTCATCCTCTCTTTCATACTGTAGGTCATCCTGAGGCAGCTGGTGGAGAGAATGATCTCCATCCATTTTAACGGGGTCCTGCACCGCGACATTAAACCAGAGAATATCCTGGTACAGATGGACCCTGAGGGTCCTCGTGCGCGAGTGCTGGACTTCGGCTGTGGCTGCTTCATACAGGAGAAACCCTACAGGAGCTTCTGTGGTACGAATATAACCCATAAAACAGCTTTTCACTAATACTTTACTTTAATGGTGTAGATTTACTCTTGACGTTGGTGGGGATCTATAAATCTACCATCCCCACTGCCTGTTTTTGTTTTCTCTTTCCTTCGTGATGAAATGATTAAAGACTGAAATGCCCATTAAATTCTCACACAATATAAACAGTGATTGTTCAAATGATGTAAAAAACTTAAAATCGACAAAAATTGAATGATTTTCATTGGTCAGTGATGTTATTCTACGTGCTTTTAAACTATTCTGAATAATAATTTGTTATTAAATTAATGAATGATATAATGTTAAATGAATGTTAAACTAGTGACTGACAGAGAAGTAGTTTAGACCACAGTTCACTTCAGCCATAGTGTAAATGAAACAGGTCTCGTATATCAGGGTTATAAAAAAGTCTTAAAAGAGTCTTAAAAAAGTAACTTAAAAAGTTACATTTCACATAATAATCATAATTTTTATCAATAATAAGAACGTAAGTGATACAATATATATTTAAATATAATGCATTAGTCATCAAAGCTCCACTTCTAGTGTAGAGTTATCACAGACTGTCTGTATAAAAGTGATCGTATATACTTGAAAGACCCCTACTATACATAAAAGACCCCTTCTATACTCCAACGAAGTGTTATTCACTCTAAAGAACTGTTCTGGTTCCTGTATTAGTGAAAAGTTTGATCGTGAACTTTTGAACAGTAGTGTTTATAGTGATGTCCAGAAACGTCCACACGTGTCCACTCACTGTGATTGTTGTACTTTAAAGGAACTCCTGATTTCCGTCCTCCTGAGTGGCTCCTGCAGGGGTCCTACGAGGCCGAGCCGTGCACAGTGTGGCAAATCGGAGTCACTCTGTACATCCTGCTGACCAGATCGTACCCCTTCGACTCCCCCACAGAGATCATTAGTGAGAGTCCCTTCATACCAGGACACCTGTCCCAAGGTGAGTGTGGACACACAACAGTCTGCAAAGTCTCACTCGTGTACTTACAAGTACAAACATTACATTTACTCTGTGGGTGGGCTTAATAGCAACAGGGGGCTGCTTGTAACAGTGGATACAGAGTGTGTTAAATCAGTGAATTAAATACACTTCTATGTAGTTTAACCAGACAAGCTTTCCTGACCAAATACATAAGATATATTATATTATATTATATTATATTACATTATATTATATTATATTATATTATAAATAAACAGAATTATCAGTATTTTGGTGGAGTGTTCCTAAAGATGTAGTGTGAATGTTCAGTATCTTCATACAGAACAGGACGAGTAGAAGCACCTTCACCCAGAGAGTAGCAGTTAACTTAGTGTCCAGAATATCTCTCTCTCTCTTTCTCTCTCTCTCTCTCTTTCTCTTTTCTCTTTTTTGAACAAGTATGTCTCTGTGTGTCTGCAGAGAGTGAGGATCTGCTGCAGAGCTGCCTAAAAAAGCGGCCGCTGAGAAGACCCTCACTCCAGTGCTTACTGCAGCACTCCTGGCTACAGTGACCACCGAGTAGCTGATTTTACTGAATTAATAAATGCAGTAGTACAAAATAACAGGGTCTGTGTTCACAAACCACCTCAGGAGAAGAAATGCTGATCTAGAATCAGTATTTGTGTTCATGACTGCCATAAATATGAAGTAGTCTGATCCCAGATCAGTCTGGCTTTGTGAATATCAGACCTGATGCTGTCTGAAATGGCTGCGTCTGGCGTTTGGAGTTATTTTTTTATGATATGTTATTACTGGTTATAGTTATGGTGTAAATATGGTGTAAATCAAGCCCAGGAGCAGGTGATCTGACCATACAGTGTCATAAAGGCCAGTTGGATCTGTGGTCAGCTGAACTTATATATAAAAGGGTGTGGTTATCAGTTTAATTCATTTTTAGAGCTTCTCAGATCATGTCTGTACTGCGGTATCTACAATAAAGCATATACTCTGAACTGGTCTTACTCTTCCTTTTGACAACAAGAAAATAAGTTACAACAGTTAAACAGTGTTTGAGTCTTGAGTTGATCTTACATGGCTGTGTTTTTCAAATGCCTTACTGGGGACTATATCCCCTCATCCCCCCAGCGCTGTTGTAGAATGACTTCAAGAGGAACAATTCTATTGTTGTTTGAATGTGAGAGAACTTTTAAAATATTAAAAATGTTGCACAATTTAGCAGTTTTCTATATATGGAATTGCATTGTGCAGTATATCACTATATTTTCCACGTGTTTTTCTCTCAAAGGTTAATTCTGGACATGTGTCTGCGTAACTAATGCAAACCAGTGCTATTACTTAATATCAGACTACTTAAACTCAATATTAGTTTTTCCTCTGTTCAGTTCACGAACGTATGCCTTAACATTCTCCTGCAGAACTCGATACGATCCAGAAGGTAGTATCACAGCCCCAAGCTGTGATACTACCACCACCATGTATCAAAGTTCAGATCAGGTCCTTATGTTGTGACGCAGTAATCAGTTTTGCCAAACGTAACATCTCCACTGAGAGGAACCAAGTGCAGAGATGGAAGGCCACAAAATAAAGTTGGGCTTGAAAAAGGAAGTGTGTGCTCAGCAAAAGGCGTAAAACCTCCTAGGAGGTGCTGTATGAGGTCTGATTCAAATTGTTGTCCCTGATCTGAGTGTAAAGCCTCAGGGACACCATGCTGAGGGACATATTGTTCAAAGATGCAGCGTGCTACTGAGACAGCAGTTCGGTTCTGCAGTGGGTATAGGTTGACAAACTGTGTATACAGGTCCATCAGAACTAGTGCATAGCGGTTACCTTTGGTTAATCTCGGTAGCTCAGTGACATCGGCTGCCAGAATTTGGAAAGACCTGCTTGGTGAAATTGGGACCAGTGGAGCCTGTGGACGAGGTACTGGTGAGCATCGTAACTGGCAAGCGACGCATGGTGGTGTACCTCTCTGCATAAGAGACCATTACGAACCTTAAGGCGGGGGAACTGGGACCATAACTTATGAAGAAAGGGAGAGGCTATCTTAAGATTCCATAGGGGTGGTCGTCACCAGACCTTTCCAGTGTTCTCTCAATGACATGTGCATTTCCTTTTGAAAATTATCTCCACAGTCTGAAGAAATTAGTGAAAAATGCCAAGAATCCCATCAGTCAAGTTGCAAAGAGACTTTTTGAACTCAAGAGGGCAGAAAGCCACACACAGAAGACGGTAAACAAAAGTTGGCATTTTGTTTTAGTAAAGAAGAGAAATGAGTGTTTCCTTTTACACAATGAAGACTTTGCATTTGTAAAAGAGAAACGTGATGATGGCAGCTTGTTATGTGACATCATTTCACCAGAGTCTGGAAATCTTTTTTACTGTACCTTGTGACTCCAAGCTTATTAATGTTGTGTTTGTTAGAAACTTGGAGAGAGTACAGAAACATTGCAGGCTTCTTGAGGTTGAAGAAACAAACTGTAAAGTGGCTTGTCTTCCCTATCAAACAGCTTATGTCTTTGCAGGTACAGCATGGAGTGAAAAGACTAAAAGAGTATTTACTGATTAGTTTGTAGTAATAATACTACAACCTAAAATGTTTGGTTCATGTGTATATTTCTTATTCAACAACTTCATTGTAAAATATATATTACTCCCCTGTGACTAACAACATAAGTGTTTTGTTTCCCCAAGACTCTGCATTGGTGTCTTTATCTGGAACTGTCACGGCCCGAATGACAGAACCGACGCACACGGAGAGTATAACAAAGGGTCTTTAATGAGGGCAAACCAGAAGGAAAGTATAGGTACAGGCAGGGTCAAAACCAGAGTAGCAATAACAGGGACAAACCAGAACTCGGAAGTCGAAGAACTGGGAAACAGATCAAACACGGGAAAGACAAAAACATAACGCTCAGAAATGCTACGGAAACCACAAGAAGCAAAACCTCGCACCGAAGTGCAGAAACAGAGCAGCATATTGTGGGGCGCCAGAGGGTAGTGGGGACCACAGGAGAAGAAGAGTACGGTTGCAGGACCCTGCCGCTTAATTTATTAACAAAAATGAGCCACAAAAATTCGTGAGAGAAAAAAAACTCAAAAAAAGAGAGAAAATACGGCTGCGTTTGGCTCTTGCTTTTTGACCCTCTCGTGCCTCTGACGCGTTTTCAGGGAAGCCCCTGGGTGAAGCATGTGTGAAGGGGATTTCCCAGCGGTACGCGTTGTGCAACGGCTTAGGGGTTCCTTCCCGATCGCTTCAGTCTGTTGGAGGGAGAGAAGGGAGACAGAGCAGTTAGCAGCGTGGAGTCTCGTTCAGAGCTACTCTCCCGATTGAGGCTCTGTGAGCTCTTTTTACGGTGACGTCTCAAGCCGGGTGAGTGGTTGCAGCTGCGCCGCTCATCTGCTGCCAGGCGTGAGTGGTTTCACGCCCCACCCCCTTGGCCATGCGGTCGCTGGCTGTCCATAATAGAGGGTGCTGACCACAATATATACACACAGGCTAATAGGGAACATGTGAAGTTAATAATCCGGCGACGGAGATCTATTGGCTGCCGACGGACGTGTAATGGTGTCGTTGTCCACTGGTGGATTCTGGGAGGCGTAGTTCCCAGGCTGAGCAGACTCACCAGCGGAGGCACAGGGCATGACAGGTAACCTTGTGCTGATGTAATGCATGCTCTATCCGCTGGTGAGTCTCCTCCCATACCTGCTCACTACAGGCCATCCAGTCAACCACGGCTTGGACCCCTGTAGGATTAGGTGACCAGGGCATAAGAGACGGCTGAAAACCTAAAAAACAGGCCGGTAGAGGAGCTGATTAATGAATTTTGTGCTATTTTAGCCCATGACAAATACTTAGCCCAGTCTGTGGGGTTGTTGGAACTTTCCCAGTTCTTGGTTCATACGTTCACATTGGCCATTCGATTGGGGGTGGTAACCAGACGAGAGGCTGACTGAAACTCCTAAGCGCTCAAAGAAGGCTGACCATACCTTAGATACAAACTGTGGACCTCTATCAGATACAATGTCCTCGGGTATCCCAAAAAAACTGAAAACCTGATTAAAAAGGCTCTCGGCGGCTTGAAAGGCTGTAGGTAAAACTCTAAATGGTATAAACCTTACCCCTGGGACGTATATTTTACCTGTGGTGCAGTGGTCAGAACTGTTTGAATCGACTGTCAATGCTCTGATCTCCTCATCTATGTCCCAATCTATGGGTGATACAATAATTAACAGTGGCAAAACGGGTTTGGGGTCGGAGGACGTGGTCTCAGAGCTATCATATAGCCGGGATAGAGCATCAGCTTTAGTGTTTCTGGAACCCGGGCGGTAGGTGATGGAGAACTGAAATCAAGAAAAAAAAGTGACCTGCAGGCCTGTCGGGGGTTTAGACGCTTGGCTGAATGCAAGTATTCTAGATTTTTGTGGTCAGTAAGACCGAGGAATGGATGTTTAGCCCCCTCCAACCAATGACGCCACTCTTCTAGGGCTAGTTTAATGGCTAGTTCTCTAGCCCCTATGCCGTAATTGCTCTCCACTGAAGAAAGCTTGTGGGAATAAAAGGCTACAGGCTAGAGTTTCTAGGGGGTTCATAAACGCTGGGATAGAACTGCCCCTACTCCTACCTCGGAGGCATCAACCACGACTACAAATGGTTGCTCAGGGTCTGGATGCCGCAAAACAAGAGCTGTGGTGAAGGCGTGTTTCAGGGCAGCAAAAGCCAATTCAGCAGGGAGAGTCCAAACCAATGTTTTAGCGTCATTCTTTAACAGGGAAGTGAGTGGGGCAGCTAAACTGCTAAAATTCCTTATAAACCGCCGATAAAAATGTGCAAACACCAAAAATCGCTGCAAGTCTTTAACCATTACAGGAATGGGCCAGTTCAGAACGGCCTCTATCTTGTGGTCATCCATAACAACCCCCGACTCGTTAATTATGTAACCCAAGAAAGAGGTGGAGGATGAATGAAACTCGCATTTCCCCCCCTTACGTATAACTGGTTCTGCAGCAGTCTAGACAATACCCTGCGCACATGATGGACATGAGTTTGTAAGTCCGGTAAATAAATAAGGATGTCGTCAATGTAGGCAATGACGAACTGTCCCAGCATGTCGCGTAGAACGTCGTTTATGAATGCCTGAAAGACGGAGGGCGCATTACGAAGCCTGAAACTCATCACCAAGTACTCATAATGCCCCCTTGTGGTGAGAAACGTGTTTTTTCATTTATCCCCCTCCTTTATCCTGACCAGATTGTAGGCGCTCCAAGGTCAAGCTTAGTAAACACTTTGGCCCCACGTAGCTGTTCCAAGGCTACCAGGACCAAGGGCAACGGGTAAGCGTAAGGCTTGGTTATAGCGTTAAGGCCACAATAATCTATACATGGTCTTAGGCCCCCATCTTTTTTCTTAACAAAAAGAAGCCTGCTGCAGCGGGAGAGGTGGAGGGTCTGATATAGCCTTGAGCTATGGCCTCGTCAATATATTCTTCCAAAGCACGCTCCTCTGCTTGAGTGAGGGGGTAAACGCGGGACCTGTGAGGTAAGGAGTCCCCAACCAGGTCAATGGAATAATCATACTCTCTATGAGGAGGTAGCTGCGTGGCCCGCCTTTTACTAAACACTTCATACAAGTCTGAATATTCTAGTGGGATAGCCACCGCACACGAAAGCTCAGGACTCGCCACAGAAGTGGAGTTAACACTTAGCTGAGGTCGGGACATACAGTTTTCTAAACAAAATGAGGACCACGCTACATTGTCCTTGCTCCATGAAATATGTGGGTTATGTCTTTCTAACCAAGGTCGGCCCAATATAATCGATATATTGAATTGAGTCAAGAACAAAAAATTAAAAGTTCCTTGTGATGCAAAGTGCTCACAGACAGACGGAGTGGAGTAGTGATGTAAGTTACGAGGCCCTCTCCTACTGGGTCCCCGTCCATGGCGTGTAGCTTCAGACGAGTGTTGAGAGGGAACGTCTTGATTTGTAGATCTTCGACAAGCTGGTGCTGGAGGAAATTTCCCTCGGCTCCTGAGTCGATCAGTGCTGAAAAGACATGAACAGAGTTTAGGCAGAACAAAGTTACTGGTAACTTAAAGATTTTGTAAACAACCCCGTTGTGGTAATACACACCACATTAGCTTCACATTATTTCCTGAGGTTGACGCCATAGACTTGTGTGGGCGTTCGCAGCAGTCACGCAGCATATGACCGATCCTGCCACAACAGAAGCAGAGCCCCTCTCGCAGCCGGCAGAGTCGTTTCTCAGGAGTCAAGTGAAATGAATCACACTGCATCGGTTCCTCTGTGTCCGGATCCTCCACTGCCGGTCGCAAACCGAAACTAGAAGGAGCGTGAGCATGGCGAGACGTGCTGGCAGGCGAGGCGCAGGACCTTGGCCAAAAAAATTAGTTCTTCTAAGGTTAACCCTTCATCCTTACAGGCCAGTTCAGAAAGGATATTCGGATTCAGGCCACCCAGAAAGCCAGTTTGTTCCAAACTCGATCGCATAATCACCCACCGAGCGGTTACCCTGTTTGAGGCGTGCGAGGAGCTCCCTCTGATAGTGACCCTCATTAGGGTGGTCAAACATGGCTTTAAATTCATTTAAAAACAGTTCATACAAGCCATTTTGCAGGCGGGGCCATACTGCAGTCGCCCAATCTAGGGCTCGACCAGTGAGGCGCAATATCACGAATGATATACGCGCTTGGTCAGAGCTGGGAGCAGAGTTAGTAAAAAAAATTGAACACTGCAATAAAAAGCCCTTGCACAAATTGGGTGGTTTACTCACAGGAAACTGTGTACTCACGGGTGCCACTGCTGCGGGTTGTTCAGTGGGTGCAGGCGGGTTGTCCTGGGGAATAGCAGAACCCTTGAGTTTGCTGAGGGTTTGTGCTATAAAAGCTAACTGTTCCCGCTGACCCTCCTGTTGCTGGATCATGGCCTCCATGGCTTGGTTCAAAGTTTCAAACAGCCGATGATGTTGAGCCAGTTTCTGTCCTTGTCTGGACAGCGTCTCCTGGAGGTTCTGAAGCTCCGCCATCGGTGGGGTAGGCAAGGTTTTCTGTCACGGCCCGGATGACATAACCGACGCACGCGGAGAGTATAACAGGAGGCCTTTAATGAGGGCAAACCAGAAGGAAAGTCGAGGTACAGGCAGGGTTAAAACCAGAGTAGCAATAACAGGGGCAAACCAGAACTCGGAAGTCGAAGAACGGGGAAACAGATCAAACACAGGAAAGACAAAAACATAATAACGCTCAGAAATGCTACGGAAACCACAAGAAGCAAATCCTTGCACTGAAGTGCAGAAACAGAGCAGCATATATACACACAGGCTAATAGGAAACAGGTGAAATTAAATATGCCGGCAACGGAGCTCTATTGGCTGCTGACGGACCTGTAATGGTGACGTCATCCGCCGGTGGATTCTGGGAGGCGTAGTTCCCAGGCTGAGCAGACTCACAAGCGGAGGCACAGGGCATGACAGGAACCATATGTACCATTTACTTATGGTTTTTAAGGCCAAAGTCAAAAATGTAGGGGCACAACAACACAAAAAGCGGGAAAAAAGAATTGGCGGTCTTTTAACCACTGACTTGTCCTGTAAACAGGTGAGAGCAACGCTGAGCTCAAAGTAGTTTCTCAGAGCGGTTAATTGACCAGCTGTTGGCGCTTTTAGGTATCACTGTCACTAGGAAGCAGGGGTCTTTAAATCACTGGTCTGTTTTAGTGACCTCTATAAACTCTATTGCCACAATTGACTTAATTGAGAATCTGCATCAGATACAATGTGTGCACATACACTGAGGTGAAACTGTGATGTTGTTGTCATGTTATGTAACCTGTCATGTTTTGTAACCTGTAATTTATTGCAGGAGTTGTTTTTTGTCAGTAAGTCCACTGTGTTCACACAGACTTTTGAGTGCTGGCTAGTTTTATATATCTCTGGTATTTTAAATGTAAAAATTTGAATTTTGATTTTTATTTTATGGCAGCTGTTTTGACATTATGTCACAGATGAGCTCATTCTTGGGAAACTGTGATGGCAGTATTCTTTCCTCAGCAACAAAGGGTGTTTACTTTGAGTTATGTATAAACAAATTTCAGTTTTTAAATTCATGGTTTAATTTATGCCAGTGTGTGTTGTTTCAGGATGAATTGGGTTAGGGCAGTGTGGCAAGAGAAGAAAAGGCAGGTAGAAGGAACGGTGCCAGACAGCTGGGTAGACGCAGAAAACATGTTACTGTACTGGCCAAATGCTGCAAATGCAACAAGTTATCTGAATGAACGCCGCAAACCTTTGGATGTTTGGAGAAAGTTTCCGCTTCTGAAAGAGAAGATGAGATCTGGTAGGTACAGTTACATGTTATTAGGGTCTAAACTTTACAAATATTAACGCTGTTTAGCCAGAGTTACAAAACTTGCTCTCCATTCCACCTTACATGTTGCGGTAGTTACATTTTATATTCTTTTAGCAGCAAAATAATGTAGCGACCTTTATATTCACATGGTTTACGAGTTCTTGAAATAAACACATAATCTGTAGATTATTATATTAGTAAAACAGTTGTTAGTAAAATAGTAGTAAATGAGAGAGGAGATACCCCCTCTCAAACTTTAACCTACCTAACCTAACCGACCACTTAAGGGGGGGAATTTCCCTCCATTTTAAAAAAAGAATTTCAGTCCCTGTTTAGGCCTGTTACATGCTTTGTCTCAGGATAAACCTGCCATATCATTGTTATGCATTAACAACCTTGTTGCTTTGCTGTTTGTTCTCATTTATGATTTATAGATGACTTCAACAAATGTGACAACTTCACGAGTAGTGCAGAAGTTGAAGAAAGTCCTATGGAAGCAAAAAGAAAGTCGTTTGAAGAATGTTTGACAGGTTTTCTTTCTTTTGCCTCCATCTATCCATACATGTATCTCTCGCTGTCTATTCCTCTACAACGGTAGCTGTTAATCTATAGTAAATATCTTTATTATCACTGGTATTTCCTTCATAAATTGCATAGAATTACTTTGGTTAATATTTGTTTCTTGAATTATATGACACTGTACAGTAAGGTAGAATCTGATGATGTTAATCAAGGAAATGATCAACATCCCAACAGTAATAAAGGTTAGTTCTTTTTAGTTGTCATAAGGGCATAGAAATGAAAACAGCAATGAAAATGGGACAGATACTGTATGTATTGCCTTTGTTTGTTTTTTAAATGACCACAATACATCAATTAAGAAATAAGACATTTTTGTTAACAGAGCTACAACTTCCTGCTCCTCCAAAGAAACTGGAACCTCTTCAAGGAAGAAAATCTATAGTATACTCCAAAAATGCAAACTTGCCATCATCATCAAGCTTTGTCTCTCCATTTACACCCATTAGGAGGAAACAGACTTCAAGTGAACAGGGTTCCCCTTCCTCCTCACCTCAGACTGCCAAGAGGTTCTTCAGGTCTGTATTTTAAATTGAGTTTTAGAAATATATGGTCTTAAAGTGATTATCTGGGTTCATATCCATATAGTTGTATATGCAAGTGTGACATGCAGACAGTCCTAAAAAGAACTGACATTTGTATCTGTTATTAATGTTTACTCTGTGATTCTTTTAGCCCCTCTGCAAATTCAGGAGCCCACCTCAGAAATGCAGACCAGACCATTCTCCCATGGAGGCCAATCTCAACAAACAGAACAGAGTAGATCAAGATCATCTTTTGTTCAGCAGTCTACAGAAGTGACCAGCTCCACACAACGGACTCCATCAACGCAGGACAAATGCTCTCCATACCCAATACCAGAAGTTAGTATGTGGGTAGTTAACATTGCATTTTCACTTTTGCAAAAAATTAAACATAAACATAATTAGTAAAGACTAGTGTTTTCACAATACCAAAATTATTACTTCAGTACCAGCTTAAATATCTTGATACCAATACGAACTATGATACTAACTTTACCACAGCAAAAACCTAGAACACCAGAAAAAAAGTAATGAAATAATAGATGATAAATAAAAGAACATAAAACTTACAATACTTTAGTTTTTTATTAATTAAGTTTAAAACTAGGTACAAAATGAAATGCTGATGTCATTTATGCTAAACAAATTTGTAGTTTATGTGCAGTGAGGTATTTTTGTACATGTGTTTTTGACAAAAACATTCAAGAATTTGATTATTGTAAATTTTACATGAAAGGTTATAGTGTTATTAAAGCTTGTATATGGAGTGCAGGGTCTTGTGCGCCGGAATACACAACAGAACACCACCTCCAGTTCCAGTACACAAAACAGAACACCACCACCAGTACCAGTACACAGAGCAGAACTTCACCTCCAGTACCAGTACACAGAGCAGAACACCACCTCCAGTACCAGTACACACAACAGAACACCACCTCCAGTACCAGTACACAGAGCAGAACACCACCTCCAGTACCAGTACACACAACAGAACACCACCACCAGTACCAGTACACAGAGCAGAACAGCAGCACAGGGTCTAGCTGCTCTCTGTAGAGTGTTTCTGCGCATGAGACCCTGTGCTGCTGTTTGCCGCGCTCTAAATGCTGTTCTGTACTTCCAGTATTGGTGAGACAGAACAAAGAGGACGGCTTTCTACTTGAGTTTATGTTGTACCCCTGAAAAGAGGAGATAATAAATGAGAAGAACAAACACGATGTTTTCTCTTTGCGCTGTATTGCAAGTTGTGTTTACATAAAACAATAGAGCGTTATCAGTTTCTCAGTATTAAAAATCACCAAACACACAGTAATAATCACACAGTACACAAAAAACACTATTTCACCAAAAAGGACAAGTATGTCTGCATACATTTACTGGAACAGGCGACAAACTCCATCACAGCTTGTACCACGCAGCCCTCAGCTCCTTATGCTAATGCTACACTGCCAATGCTACACAGCAGCAAAAAGAGTGTTTTAACATGATATTCACCACCAAACCCTCAGCTACACATACCATTGGGGTCTTACACACTTCAGATTCTCACTTTCATTGTGTAAATTGTATTTCACACACTAACACACCTGAAAAGGGAGATAATAAATGAGAAGAACAAACACAATGTTTTCTCTTTGTGCTGTATTGCAAGTTGGAAAACTCACGAGAGCTCCCCCCTCAGGTATGTTCGAGCATTACAGTCAGTGGAGCAGCTGTTCCAGTAACAGTGAAAAGGTGGAGTTCTATACTGAGAATACTGTCTAAACAAACTAGCTCTTTATAAACTTATTTATAACCTTATTACCAACAATGAACTGCATCTTTACTAACACTCTAACTTTTTATACAGACCACATTTACAAGATGTGATGTATAATGTGACCTTTAATCACAACTGAGAAATGCTAACCTTGCAGTCAATGTGAAAAATATGAAACTGATCTGTTCCTATTAGATATATATTCTCTTTAACACATAAAATATAAGGAATATAAGGATTATATTTAATAAGGATTATATTTTTCTGACCTTTCTTTTTCTGTGTGGTGGGTGTATCTATAGATATACATACCTAGATGCTGGATTGTCTGGTGTTTTCTATTAGAGAGAATGTGTCTGCGCACCTTCTTATGTTGGGGCAGTCAAGATCAGCTCGTAAACAAATAAACTTGTATGGAAATATGAGCTTTCATGATTTAATCAGCCTTAACTTTCTTAATACTGGACCAATTTTCACAAAATGAGTTTTATTAGAATCCTCAGATATTTCTGCCTGAACATTTTACAGATTATTTTTACATATGATTTGTAAACATATTTTTTAAACAGCCAATCATGTGAACCATCAAAGCTGAAGTAGAGTTGAATCAGTAATGTTAGCAGCCTTAAGACATAGGGTTGAATATTGAAACACGGTTCTAAATCAGTCCTGGTTCCAAAATTTAAAGAACCAGGTACCCATTCTCAATACAGATTTTTGATTCCACTTATTGGTTGTTATGCTTCAAACACATGGCAGTGATAGACCTTTTTTCACAGTTCCTGATTAATCAGGCAGTAGTCAGATTATTAGTATTAAATAACAATGTCTGAGACAACCTCCCCAAATCAACTGCTGTAATAATTCCAGAAAACAGTCTTACCACAGTTTACTCATTCCTAAGTGATCCCAAGTGGATTTATATCATTCACCAGGACATAGAGCTGTATTTAAGTTTATTTAAGTGTATATAAGTTTTAAGGAGAAGCACCCGTGTCGGACTATTTAGCCTCTCCTCCAAATAAAACCATTTATTATCATTAAATATATCTACACTTATGCACACAATGTGTCTTGCAGTGGACAAGTGCAGACCCCACAATCAGAATGTATGAAAATATTAAAATAATATGATCATAGAGGAAGCATGACGGATATCTGGCTCTACAACAGTCAGAAATGGCAGACACAAAGCTTCCATAAAGTTATTGTTAATGGCTAAAACAACTCACCAGCTGACACATTAAATGTTAATATGCACTTTACTACGTTTGGACCACGGCCATAAACGAGTAGAATTGGGATCTCACTTGATTAAGAGAATACAGAAGTGGTTCACTTCTCACTTGTCTGCAAATTTCTCCTCATAGTACAACCCAAAGCTGCACATTTGTAGAATTTTAATATTAAAAACAGTTTGGCGGCATCTTGGTATGTATACATATGGGTGTATCTACGAAGCACCCAAATGGAGCAAAGACATATTTACCACTATCTGGTATACACAGCCTGATAAATATTTTTTTCAATGCATTAGAATTGTAGAAAAAAGTAATGGAGCTGTTTGTGTCGAAATCCATGAGGAAGTCTGCGATTAGACTGGGGTTACACAAACATGTGAGGATGCAAAGATTCCTGCACAGACTTCAACACTTGAGGTCCTAAACCTCTTTGACAAATCCCTTGAATGCCTTGAGGAAAATCAGAAACTGGTATGCTCATACTGTAGTAATATTAAAATATTATAATGCAGTATTTTTTCTAATGTTCATTGTTTGAACATTTTGTTAATGTGTTAATGAGGATATACTTTATTTGATTTTTAAACTGAAATTTTGTTCCAATTTCAGATTAATGGCTTGTTCAAGGTAGGAGGAGTGCACTTGAAGAGTGTTATGGAGAAGTAAGCTTTTATTTCATTGTCAGTTACAGTAATGAAAACCTGTTGACATTTGACCACATTCACCATTTTTAATGTTAAATGCTGCTTTTTTCTATCCATAGGTTGATGACAAATGAGGTCATGGCGATTTCAACATGAAGAGGGAGAAGGCAAACATGCCTTTACCGAGCTTCATCTCTTCACTGTTGTCACAGGTGAAAAGCATATATCCTCAGTGTTTACTGTCAGTGTTGATGGTTTAGTGAAAACCGGTAACCACACCTGTGAACAACCTGGCCACTATCTGGAAGTCAAATTTTTAGTGCACTGTTTTTAATTGTTTTCTAGTTTAAACATGTGGATACATGTCTTTTACATACTTTAATGTCTTTAAAAAAGAGCTGCTGGCATTCACATAATTTAGCCAGCTGGACTAAAAATGTGAATGGCCTAACAACGTCTACAACTTAGTGTTTTACTGCTTACTGTATTCTGTTTTACTCCAAAATTTACAAATGCAAATCATTCTTACAGAAAGTGACCAGAAGACCACGGATACAACAGAGGTAAACATTGCAGCGGCGGTCTCCTCCTGTTTAAAGTATGCCCCAGATAGGATGAATGGAGGCGGCAGAAAGAAATCTACTTAAAGGACTGAACTGAAAGACTTTGAAACAGTTGTTTAAAGCACTCCTGTTAGCTGTGGAGTTCCTGAGTTCTGCATAGTTTTTTTGAACACAGTCATTTTTGTTTTGTGAATATACCGCTGTAAAAACAAGCTAAGCATATTATTTAACATGCTTCAATAAAAGGGTTTTGATATCCTGTTGTATTTGCCATTTAATCCACACATTAGTAAAATTTAACTCTTCTCTGCTTTAAATTAATAACTGACAATCCAACTGTTGCTAAGTATGTTAATTTTTCAGCATGTATTTAAAGTAGAAATGTGACTGCTAATGTTCGGTTTTGATGAATATCCAATTTTCATTTCCAACCATTATTTAGCATCTGCCTAACATTGGAGCTCGATGAAAACCTGACATTGGTTTTTAACAAATATCTGACTTTGATTTCCAACTTAAATTCAATGTCTTTTCTTAGAGCTTAATGTCAAGACAACTTTGGGTTTTGACGTGATTTTTATTTCCAACTTCAATTGTATGTTTAAATAACATTAAACCATTAATGGTTTTTAACTGATAATCCAACTTTTACTTCCAACCAAAATTGAACATCTGCCAGTGGTGAAGCTTGATGTCAAGCTGACATTGGTTTCTGAAAAATATCTGATGTTCAATGTCTGTTCAGCGTCTAGCCAACGTTGGTTTTGATGTCAACCTGATTTTCTTTTCCAGCTTAAATTCAGCTTCTATATAATATTGTAGCTTTATGCCAACTAGACATGACAGATATCTGACTTCGATTTCCAACCTAAATTCAACTGTCTATGGTTGGAGCTTGATGTCAAGGCAATGTCGAGATTTGCCAGCAAACCGATTTTCATTTCCAACTAAAATTTTACGTCTGTCCAACGTTAGAGTCCAATGCTTTTTGACGTTAAAGTGACGTCCTGTGCCTGCTGGGTTTATCACACACAGATTGAGCTTCCTTCACTAATTCAATTGCCTCACCAACCGATTTCACACTTATGAAGCCATCATCAACATAGAAACGCTTCCTGATGAGAGGAGCACATCTTCTCATTTTGACTAGTAAGGTGTTTCATGCTATAATTGGTGCAGCCAGGGGAAGATGACGCTCCAAACAGGTGCACCTTCATGCGGTTTTCTGTGGGTCCTGAGTTTGTGTCTCCTTTTTTCTGACCAGAGATCCACAAATAGTCTTTATCTTCTTTGATGACATAGGATCTGTGGAACATCTTTCAACATCACAATGACTGCAATGGGATGCTTATGGAAACGAAACAGTACAGCTGTGAGACCATTTGTAAGGTCGGGTCCTGTTCACAGATGATCGTTTAATGAGAAACCTTCGTACTTAGCACAGCAGTATCTTGTCTGGTTTCCTGGGGTGGCAAACCCCTTGATGTGGGATATACCAGATTTCCCCAGGCTCTTATTGGGTGTCTACTTTCTTTGCATCATCATCCTTGAAAACACCTTCCATAAATCTTACATAATCATTTTTGAACTTGGGATCTCTGTCGAGCTTCCTTTTAAGGAGCTTCAGCCGAGCCAAAGCCAGCTTCTTATTGTCTGGGAGGTGAGGACGTACTTTAAATGGAAGAGGCATCTTAAGGTGACCATGCTTATTTTGCTGGATTCCTTCCTTTAAGATCTGCAGGAAGCAAATATCTTCTAGAGATATGCTTTTGTCGGATGATTTTGTGTGTGCAAATTGGACTCAAGAGCCTTAATGACAGAAGATGGTGTTATTGGTGATAGCTCTCTGACAGATACCTGATGACAAAGACCAGTCAGATCTTTAGGACTCACATGCTGTGGTGTGCCTCCCACAATGCTTCAGCCAAGGCCAGTTTTCAGAAATTAGTTTCTTCTCCAAAGGTACACAAATTCCAATTTACTACAGTTACCGTGTACACCTATTTAGCCAGTAGTAGACAGTCATCTCTTGTCTTTTTCTCTCGTCTCTTTTCTCTTTCACTAAGTTTCCACTCAATTTCCCGCACACGTTACTCAGACAGGAAATGACATCTCAGCAAATTTAACTCAACATTCCAATTAGGACTAACAGCAAAACTTGGAACTGCATTGCAGATTTCATCATTAGTTTATGTTACATTAAAACCACAATCAGAAATCGAATATGACAATCTCACAACTTCTGGCATTGCCATAGTAACATTGCTTAACTGTGAGTGTCAGCTACACCACTAATACTGATAAGACAGACGCTGGCTTTTAAACTTTATGGCAGAAACACGCTGTATGGTCCTATTCATCTTTAACCTGGAAAACACAGCATATAATTATAATAATATTTATATAATTATAATATATTTAAAATTATAGTATATTCAAAAACAATCTGAAAGGCTCAGGCATCACACGACAATGCATGTTGTAATGAGCATCAGCCTGTTCAGATATATGTGTATGTATGTGTTGCTGTGAGAGTTTAAGTAGTTATCAAGAGATTTTTCTTATTGAGAATTGAACTGACTGAGAAATGTGTGGACCTCATGGGTAAGAGACCACTGAACTGACTCCTCCTCCTGACTCTTTCAGGTTCTGGAGAAGTGGAGAACGTAACAGTGATGGAGATGAAGACTGTGTTACAACTGTACTCGTCTAAGGAGGGCCTGCTCTAACCATTGCCCT
>JAJQXZ010000044.1:0-88351 GCA_021613375.1 Megaleporinus macrocephalus | reverse complement strand
CAAAAGAGGAGTGGAGCCCCGAGGCTGCGCCGAAGCCTGTCGGAGATCCGCGCAAACCAACTCTGGGCCCGGCGTTCGCGCCGTGTCACCCAAGCCTGTATCAATAATTCAGACCACTGCTTAACTCCCTCGCCCCGTATAAAACTGAACCCTTGTTAGCTGAGTCGCCTGCTCCCGCTCTCTCTCTCTCTGCCTCCCTCTTTCTCTGCCCCTCTCTCTCTCTCTGCCTCCCTCTTTCTCTGCCTCTCTCTCTCTCTCTGCCTCTCTCTCTGCATCTCTCTAGCTCTGCTTCTCTCTTTCTCTGCCTCTCTCTCTCTCTGCCTCCCTCTTTCTCTGCCTCTCTCTCTCTCTCTGCCTCTCTCTCTGCATCTCTCTAGCTCTGCTTCTCTCTCTCTCTGCCTCTCTCTCTCTCTCTGCCTATCTCTCTCTCTGCCTCTCTCTAGCTCCGCCTATCTCTCTCTCTGCCTCTCTCTAGCTCCGCCTCTCTCTCTCTCTGCCTCTCTCTAGCTCTGCCTCTCTCTCTCTCTGCCTCTCTGCAGCTCTGCCTCTCTCTCTTTGCCTCTCTCTCTCTGCATCTCTCTGCCTCTCTCTCTCTCTCTCTGCCTCTCTCTCTCTCTCGTTGCCTCTCTCTCTCTCTCTCTGCCTCTCTCTCTCTCTCTCTCTGCCTCTCTCTCTCTTTGCCTATCTCTCTCTCTCTCTCTCTCTTTGCCTATCTCTCTCTCTCTCTCTCTCTTTGCCTATCTCTCTCTCTCTCTCTCTGCCTATCTCTCTCTCTCTTTGCCTCTCTCTCTCTCTCTCTGCCTCTCTCTCTCTCTCTCTGCCTCTCTCTCTCTCTCTCTCTGCCTCTCTCTCTCTGCCTCTCTCTCTCTCTCTGCCTCTCTCTCTCTGCCTCTCTCTCTCTCTCTCTCTTTGCCTATCTCTCTCTCTCTCTTTGCCTATCTCTCTCTCTCTCTTTGCCTATCTCTCTCTCTCTCTGCCTATCTCTCTCTCTCTCTGCCTATCTCTCTCTCTCTCTTTGCCTATCTCTCTTTGCCTATCTCTCTCTCTCTCTCTGCCTATCTCTCTCTCTCTTTGCCTCTCTCTCTCTCTGTGGGTTACGAGGGAGATCATTTGAATAAATTTACATTAGTAAACTCTCCTTTTAGACAGAAGAGAGAGAAATAGTGAGAGAGTGTGATACAGCGAGAGAGAGAGAGAGAGGCTGATGAAGGTGGAAAGAGAAGACAGAGTGAAAAAAAACAAGACAAAGATTTGGAAAGAAAAACAAATAAAAAAGAGAGATATATAAAGAGTGTGAGAAAGACAAGGAGAGGGTGAAATAGAGAGTGAAGGAAGGAGGGAAAACAGAAAGAATGAAACAGGAGATGCGGGGAGAATGAGAAAAGATTACAAAAGGCTGAGAAGAGAATAGAAGAAATAAAGAGAAGATGCAGAGAAAGAAGACATACTGAAAGAGAGGGGGAGGAGAAATAACGATTGGTAGTAAATAACAGAAGAGAAGATGGAGAGAGAAAGAGAGAAAGGTGGGCAAGAAGAAAGAAATAGAAAACAGAAAACAGAAACCTATACTGAAAGAGAAAAACAGAATGCAAGTGAAGCAAAGAAAAGAATGAACGATAGAAAACAGAAAATGCAGTGAGAAAACATGAGGGAGAGAAAGAAAGAAAAAAAACGTATGAAGAGAGTGTGAGAGAGTAAAGGTGAGAGAGGGGGGGCACAGGGAAAGAATAAAACAGGGAAAGAGAGGAAGAGAGAGATAGAGCGAAAAGGATAGATAGACAGAGAGATAGAGAAAGATGGATAGATAGAGAGAGATACAGAGAGATGGATAGATAGATAGAGAGAGAGAGAGAGAGTGAGAGAGAAATAGGAGAGATGTAGAGGGATGGATAGATAGAGAGAGAGATGGATAGATAGAGGAAGAGATATATAGAGAGAGAGATATATAGAGAGATAGATAGAGAGAGTGATAGAGATAGAGAAATAAAGAGAGACAATAAGAGATGCATAGAGACAGAGATAGAGAGATAGAGAGAGATAGATGATAGATAGTGAGAGAGAGGGAGAGAGAGAGAGGTGGATAAATACACAGAGAGATAGATAGATAAAGAGGGAGAGATTTAGAGAGACAAAGATAGAGAGAGAGATGGAGAGGTGGATAAATACAAAGAGAGATAGAGAGGGACAGAGACAAATAGATAGAGAGAGAGAGATAGATAGAGAGAGATAGAGAGAGAGAGATAGAGAGAGAGAGACTAGTAAAGGCAGTATGGATGGTACAGTAGGCAGTAATTAGTGAGGGAGGAGAGATAGAGAGAGAGAGAGAGAGATTGATAGATAGATAGAGAGAGATAGAGAGAGAGAGAGAGAGAGAGAGAGAGAGAGACAGAGAGACAGAGAGACTGGTAAAGGCAGTATGGATGGTACAGTAGGCAGTAATTAGTAAGGGAGAGGAGAGATAGAGAGAGAGAGAGAGAGATAGATAGATAGATAGAGAGAGAGATAGAGAGAGAGAGAGAGAGAGAGAGAGAGACAGAGAGACAGAGAGACTAGTAAAGGCAGTATGGATGGTACAGTAGGCAGTAATTAGTGAGGGAGAGGAGGATAGAGAGGAGATTGATAGATAGATAGAGAGAGAGAGAGAGAGAGAGAGAGAGACAGAGAGACAGAGAGACAGAGAGACTAGTAAAGGCAGTATGGATGGTACAGTAGCAGCAGTAATTAGTAAGGGAGAGGAGAGATAGAGAGAGAGAGAGAGAGATAGATAGAGAGAGATAGAGAGATAGAGATAGAGAGAGATAAAGAGAGGGAGAGGTTCTTCAGTACGAGCTGGTTGCCGGTTTAAACCAGCAGGAATAAGTGACAAACTCAGACCTCAAAACTCAGAACTCAGACCTCAGACCTCAGACCTCAAAACTCAGACCTCAGACCTCAGAACTCAGACCTCAAAACTCAGAACTCAGACCTCAGACCTCAGACCTCAGACCTCAGAACTCAGAACTCAGACCTCAGACCTCAGAACTCAGAACTCAGACCTCAGACCTCAGAACTCAGACCTCAGAACTCAGATCTCAGACCTCAGAACTCAGACCTCAGACCTCAGACCTCAGACCTCAGACCTCAGAAGTCAGAACTCAGACCTCAGACCTCAGAACTCAGACCTCAGAACTCAGACCTCAGAACTCAGACCTCAGACCTCAGAACTCAGAACTCAGACCTCAGACCTCAGACCTCAGACCTCAGAAGTCAGAACTCAGACCTCAGACCTCAGACCTCAGACCTCAGAACTCAGACCTCAGACCTCAGAACTCAGAACTCAGACCTCAGAACTCAGACCTCAGACCTCAGAACTCAGAACTCAGACCTCAGACCTCAGAACTCAGAACTCAGACCTCAGACCCGTCACAAACCGCGTGGATCTGATCGGATTAGAGGAGATGAATAGCTAATCAGAGCGGAGGCCACAGTCTGAGCGCTCCACGTGAGTGAGGAGGTGATAGTTTACTGAGACGCTGCAGCTGAACGACACGGAGCTGGAGAACGCTCTGCAGCTCCTCCGCTCCTCCGCTGCTCGGCTATTAGCTTCTTAATGGGCTTCCAGCATCCCTCGCCTTTAATGAATCTATCAAGTAGACCAATGGACTGTAACTAATTATGATATGCTAATAAACAAATGAACGTGTAAAAGAAGACTCCCCATCTGATCGGCGTTCGTTTAAAACTCTCTCTCTCTCTCGCTCGCTCGCCCTTCTCTCCGCATCCGAGAAACACGCAGCATCTTCTAGAAATTGATTAATGAGCGTAATTATGAGGCGCAGACAACAACGTCCACAGATCAGCGCGGGGACTTTAATGTTGATTTAATGTGACGGCTCGGACGCGTCCCGCCGAAGAGACAGGTGGTGATATACGGACCGGCGGAAGACGTACTGACAGATCATCGTAAAGATTCCGTTAAATGTTCAGTTATACGTCCGCTACAGCTATTCATCTCAATCCGGCAGAGACTGCAACCACAACACGGGGACGCGTCCTCCCTAAATCATGAAACAAACAGCAGTGGCAGCTCATAGCACGCGCCAATTTGCTTACAGTTCATCACTTTAAATAATTCAACTCTTCAAACCTGAACAGAGTCATTCAGAGCGGGTTTGGTGTGAAACCGTTGATTGTAGAGACTCAGATTTCTTTACAGTGGTGGTGATGGTAACCAGGCGTCACCATGTCCCTCGTGGCTGTGGGAGCTATAGTGTAGTGGGTTACAGGGCCGCCTTCCAAGCTGTAGACTCCCCCACCTCAGTAACCACCTATACTATACCAATAAGAGTCCTAACACCAAGTTCACCTACCTGTGTACAGGTAAACTGTAACACTACCTTCACCTACCCGTGTACAGGTAAACTGTTACACTACCTTCACCTACCTGCGTACAGGTAAACAGTAACACTACCTTCACCTACCTGTGAACAGGTAAATTGTAACACTACCTTTACCTACCTGTGTACAGGTAAACTGTAACACTACCTTCATCTACCTGTGTACAGGTAAACTGTAACACTACCTTCACCTACCTGTGAACAGGTAAATTGTAACACCACCTTTACCTACCTGTGTACAGGTAAACTGTAACACTACCTTCATCTACCTGTGTACAGGTAAACTGTAACACTACCTTCACCTACCTGTGTACAGGTAAACTGTAACACTACCTTCACCTACCCGTGTACAGGTAAACTGTAACACTACCTTCACCTACCTGTGTACAGGTAAACTGTAACACTACCTTCACCTACCTGTGTACAGGTAAACTGTTACACTACCTTCACCTACCTGTGTACAGGTACACTGTAACACTACCTTCACCTACCTGTGTACAGGTAAACTGTAACACTACCTTCACCTACCTGTGTACAGGTAAACTGTAACACTACCTTCACCTACCTGTGTACAGGTAAACTGTTACACTACCTTCACCTACCTGTGTACAGGTAAATTGTTACACTACCTTCACCTACCTGTGTACAGGTAAACTGTAACACTACCTACACCTACCTGTGTACAGGTAAACTGTAACACTACCTTCACCTACCCGTGTACAGGTAAACTGTTACACTACCTTCACCTACCTGTGTACAGGTAAACTGTTACACTACCTTCACCTACCTGTGTACAGGTAAACTGTAACACTACCTTCACCTACCTGTGTACAGATACACTGTAAGTCACTCTGGTCTTGTTTGGCTCTTCTCTTGTGTGGAGAAGAACATTTGGTTGCCCATCACCATATATAATAATTATATAATTATAATAATGCAGGTAAACTGTAAGCCCACCTTCACCTACCTGTGTACAGGTAAACAAGACAGGCCATGCTTCACTGACTGTAGGAGCTTTAATCAGACTCGTGAGATCTTTTGCTTGTTGTAGAGCGTTCTCTTCTCCTGAGCTTTCATCGTCATCGGTGGTTCATCAATGAAATAAAGTCCCAAAACCAAACCCTTCCAGACGACTTCCTGAACTTCTGGAACATTTAATTACGCAGGAATTTAACATCACGTTCCTCTTTCACGCAGCGCTAAACAGGCCGGCACTGCTGTCTGTACATGTTTAATCCCACCAACTCAACCCCACCGTCAAATTCAACATCTGTAATTTGCTCCAAGTTGCGTAATCCACCCACCCTCGCCGGAATGAATGGCTTCAAAAACGCACTCGGGGTGCAGGCAGTGCCAGGTCCCAGCAGGGCTCCGAAATAGAGCCCCCGGAAGCCTTTATGGCAGAGGAAGTGCTAACTGCTGCTAGACATGTGGCTGCCTTCGCTAATTCGGCGACAGACGCACTGAAATACCATGGCCGCGCTTTAGTTACACAGGTAGCTACGCCTGACGGCGGTACTGTGGATTACGGAGGTGGGACAGTTGAAAGACAGAAGTAATCACGCTTGTCTCGTGTCTCTGCTGTTTTATTAATGTGCCGTACACGTTCTCACTCGGCCCTGATATCCTGTCTGGCTTCAGAAGACTGCGTAGCAGCACAAGGCAGGAGTTACTACCACCCATCGTCAAGCTTGTCAAACTGAAAGCCACACACTGAACGCCTTCCATCACCAAACATGAACGAGGGCTTAAAGCAATATGTTCAATTGTTGACTTGAAAAGCCAAAAACTTTCTTTCATTATTAATAGCGCTCTAGTAGGAGGCTTCACTAAGACTTCTCTTTGGCAAGCTTTAGTCACTGACAGTCTTAAAAAAAGCCTTAAACGGAGCCTTAAACGCAGCCACACTACAAAATAACCAAGAGTGTATAGTAAACAAACTAAGAAAATATTAAAATATCAAATATCGGGGTATAATGTTTGGTATCAATTCTCAAAAACACAGTTTTGTTTTTCAAAACTCTGACCACTAGATGGCAGTGTAATCCATTTTCAACTACTCTCCAACAACAACAAGCAGCACAAGCTGCTACTGTAAACATTGGCACACCTGCTCATATAGTGGTGTGCTTTAATAGTAAGATTTGAAAAATCGCAATTTATTACTTGCAGTATCGCAATATATATTGTGTTATATTGAATCGTGACTGCTGTATCACGATACATACTGTATCGCCAGGTTCATGCCAATACACAGCATTACTTACTACTTGTTTCATTATAAAGTAAGCTTAATTAGACCTGCTCAACTATTCAGTGCTGTGCCGTGGTCCAACTTGAAGCAACACTATGTAAGAATTTGATCTTAAAACCAGCTTTAAAGATGCCGATCAGGCCTTTTTCTTGTTGGACTAGTAAGTCATAACTTACTAGCTGGCTCACTTGTCATGTCATGTAGTGCTTGGTTTATGTTTTGCTGTGTTAGTATTAAATGAATTAGTTAATTAAGACTACATCAACTTTTACATTTGCTAGATTTGTGCAGCAAGCAGAGTGTTAAGTGGATGTGCTGAGCATATAACTAAAATAATAGAAGCAATAAAATGTATCATTGAGACCATGCTGACCTGTTTAGAGGTCAGTGCTGAGTGATGTTGGTGTATTAACTGTTTAGCTACAATCCTGTAGTGCAGGGGTGTTTAATTAGAGTTCAGTAAGGTCCAGTTAGAGGAGATCTTTAGGACAAGGTCTGGACCATCATCATCTCTAACGTGTGTTCTGATTCAGTGGTGTATCCTGTTTACTGAAGTCGTCTAGTATCAGCATCTTATACCATCAGCTACTGAAACACCAACACATCACACATACTGTTCAGTATATTTCAGTATATTTACTGTTTAAATGCTGAACTGCAACAAGGACTACATTAAAAAAACAGAATGCTTTTTAAAAAAAGAGCATCTTAAAAGTGTTTATTAATAGAGAAAGTAAATAAAATGTGGTTCTTCTTGTTAACTCAGCTTTACAGATTGACATGTTGGTTGTACAGAGCGGTTTTCTCCAAAACTAGACGAGCAGGTCCATTCCAGAACCGTTCCTGTTAAACACTCAGTTTTCTCTGTTCACTTTTCTGTTTTTAGAGCTCGTTATTCCTTTTGACTCGCTTTAGTCTCCGGCTGCTGCTTCTCACTTCGTCGAAATTAAGTAAAACTCAATAGTTTATCGGTTTTGGTCCGCATTGGACAACGTCCACCTATTAGTGACCTCTGCTGTAGTATATAACTCTGATTGTACAACCAGTATACGTTTTTAATCAACCACAGTCAACAAAATAGATAATCAACTAATTTGACCAATAATATCTTCTACTTTAGTAGCCAATTAAATTGTTAATTGCAATTATTTTATTGACAATTTATTGCCAGTCCAAATAGAATTATCATCACAGACCTGGCCTTAGCATAGCTTTCGACGCAACAGTTTTTGATCATGAGCTAAATCTGCCCATTCTCGTAGAGACATAGCCGCTGGCTAGACATCTCAAAGTGATGTTAGTAAACTTGTTATACGTATCAGATATCAGTACTGGTAATGAGTGCTCTGGTGGTGTTAAGCTGTGTTGGCTGGCGTACCACCCAATTTAAGTCATGTCACTGGACTTTTAGCTTTTTAGGTTAATTTAGCTGATTAGCTATTGTTGGTCTGTTTACAGTCATATTTAAGTAAAAGCCTGTCAGTCGACATAGTTCTTTAACTTGCTATGCTGTCTGTCTTGTCAACAAATGCATGTGCACAGTTGTCCATGAGGTGGGCTCACCAGCGCTATTTGTATTTACAACAGTGGTTAAAAAGAATTATGTTTCGGCTAAATTCTGCTTTAAATCTCAGGAAAACTAAATATTGATACATATTAGGTATGTTGATGTAACATCTTTGACATATTACCCACACCTACCCCCAAGGCTACAAGTTGCTAGTTAAGTAATGCCCCCACTCTGCTGTTCACCTAGCTGCTCAGATGAAAGCCACTGATGTAATCTACCAAGCGCAGGTACACGAGATGTTCATTTTCCATAATTTGCAGATTTAATATCATTTTAATTAATTAAATATAGTTCCACATCATTACCATCCAGGAAAGGCACCTAATGCTTCTGATACTGGATCCAGTTCCAGTTCAGCCCAACACCAAACACTATGCATTGCTACTGGTGCTACTGGAGGCTCACGAAAATAAAGAATAAACATCTATTTCTCCTCTGACACATCAAATCCAATACGGTTGCCGCCACACGATCCACCGTCAGCAAGGACCTCCAGGAACCCACGTTCTGAAACCCGAGTGGTGATTGGCGTTGCTGACGGAGAGGCTGCCTTGGTCCAGGCTGTGATTCCAATGCAGACACGACTGGTGGATGAACGTGCCAACGCTGTAAAAGCCAATTCCCCGCCACAGAACATGTCACGCAACACTGATTTTAGATCCTCTCTCGCTCTCCACACCTCACCCACCGTTCCCTCCCCCCTGCCTGGGTCTGTCTCTCTGGCTCTTTCAATTCGTCCTTCCGCGTTTGTCTGCCTAATGCCCGCTGTCCTCGCAAGTAGCTTCCAAATGAGCATCAACAGAGACCCGTATCCAGAGTTCCCTAATTTCCTTGTTCATTAAACGGGTGATAATTAGCTATGGGTAATCAGTTTCCGAGGTAGGACAGAGGTACCACACAGCCCCCTTATTAGCCCATTTGTTTAGGGCCATTAGTGGGAGCTGGATGGGCTCTGCGGTTGCTTCGGTGCCGAGCTCTCCTGCACTCAGCAGCAGGCCATGGGGATCCCTTAAGACATCCCGTTGGCGCGCAAGCACGGGCCGGGTGCACAGGAATGGACGGGCCTCTTTCTGGGCTAATGAACGTGATGCAGCACTGCTGCTGGAGACGCCTTTAGAGGAACAGATCAATGTAGAACGTGAGGCACATACGTATTGAGCAGTAGGGGTGGGCGATATGGTCCTACAATAATATCACGATATTTTAAGGTATTTTTGAGATAACGATACATTCGGCGATATGACAAAACATTGAATAAAAAAAAATATTTCAAGAATACACTACTGCAACAAAATGAAAATTAAATTTTATTATTGATATGATATGGCACACCCCTAACTGAGATATTAAACAATACAAGATTTTCATCAGATTGTAACTGAAGTCAATGATCCAGAATGTCACGATACTAAATAATGCACTCCAGATATCTCCATATATCCAGGACTGAAGTAAAGTAAAAGATACTGGAGATAAAATCTGTCTCTAGTAAATATATAATGGGAAATGAGAAAAGTGTGAATTTTTCTTTTTCTAAAAACAGTAAAAGGTAGTACCCTGATGTAGAGCTGGGCGATAAAACGATAACGATAATTATCGCGAAATAATGTTTCCTCGATAGAACTATAAGATGTAGTCGATAGAGAGTCGATAGAATTAAGTTCCGTCCATGTTTTGAGAGACAACACGAACAGCCAATGAGAATAAGAATAGCGCCGCCCCCAAACCAATCAGGTGGCTGAACTAGAGTTCCAGCCATTTCATGTTTGGTTGAAAAACACAAAGCAGAGTGTAGACGTAGCGGAAGCTTAACCCACGTGCTAGTAATCTGGTTACTGTAGGCGTAACAGGCGAGCAGAGAGAATAAAATAAGAGAAAATGACGACAGAAAATGTTAACGTGAGACCACATGTGAGAACACATCTCAACGGACACAGTGCAAAGCTATGGGAGTATATATATATGTGTGTATGTATGTGTGTGTGTGTGGTGTGTGTGTAATTTGTTTGAAATACAGTTGTGTATGTTCTATATGTAATTTTCTGATAAAAACTAAACACAGTTTAACTACATTTTAAAATTTTGATATCTTAACTTCTCAGTTAAAGTAAAAGTAGGGATTTGATTTATATCGTGATATATATATCGATATCGACTGATATAAAAAAAAAATTTGCGATAAGATTTTGTCCTATATCACTCAGCCCTACCTGTGTGATAATTAGGGATGGGTGATATGGCACGATATTTCAGGGTATAATATCGTTCACCACATTAAAAAGTGTTGGCGATATTATTGTGTCTGATACGATATGGCACACCCCTATTGAGCAGTTGAAGTCCGTTTCAGGCGCGAGTCAGGTGCATTCTGGCCTCTTGTTGAGTTCAAAACTGGTGCACCAGCCCAAAATGCTCAGGCTTGATTTGGAAGATCTCGATTTGAAGATATCACAGTGTGGCGGATTACACATTTTAACGGACTTGAGCGTGTCGGAGCAGATCACGGCAGCCGGTTTTCGTGCCAATTTCTTCTCCGCCTTGCGAAGGCTTCCCAGTTTCGGAGAGACGTGTTATGGAGAGGCCTCCTGCTGAGAGACATGAGCGGCGTACATGTGCTGAACAAATACTTGCCATCGGAATGACACTGATTAAACTCTCAGGGCCTGATGTACATATGTGAGGAGATGCGGCACGAAATATGCTGCTACGTGGCCGCAATATGCTCTCGCAGTCGGTCTGAACCGAGCGCTCAATTCAGCCGCGGCTCGGGCGCATGCTGCAATCGCTGGAAAGCTCACCAGTGTTACCACCTGTAAGTTAAATAACCAGAGAGTTGTGACAAATCAGGCGTTTACAGCTACGACTCCCACCTCAACTGACTACACGCACCACCACCACTGTACACGTCCCACTTCGCTCCGTAGCGAAACTCCATTGTGTTGAAATGATGTAACAGAAGTCATGACTAACACTTGTATCACGTACACGTAGCCGGCGCCCCCCACACATGATTCTGCCTGCACAGACAATCGAAATCTGACTGGAGACGGTAAAGAAATAAGAGCCAAACCGTATCTGAGAGTGCAATTAAGACACCATTATTTGACAGGACATCTCAAAGTAATATCTAGAAACAGGCTGAGTAATCATACACACACACAGCGTTGGGCGAGATAATTAATCTCAGGAGGAAAGATATCTTTTCTCTCTCTCTTGCTTTCATGCTCTGAGTCAGTCACTCGGAAAAAACAAGCCAAATTTCGGTTGCGCCAATGCATTAAGAAAAATTCCTTCCCTACTTCGAAACTGTTAAAGCCTGTGTCTTCCCACGCCGCACATACGCAAGGACAAACAAAAGAAGCATCGGGTGCGTGCCTACTTAGTCCGGCGCTAGAGGAGCGGGGACGTACATAAAAACGAAACAATCTGCGAGATCTACCTTCGGGGACGCTCATCCAGGAAGGCCGTGTTTCACCCAAGGCTGGGATTTTGGTTCAAGGAGAAAATCGTGGCACGGGCTCGAGAACGATGGGCGATGAAGGGAACCTATGTTGAGGGAAGCCTTGAAAAGCCTCACACTTGTATGAAACTGGAATCTTAAATGGTCCAATTACTTAGTTCGGCGATGTGGGTGGGTGGGGGGGGGGGTGCGCTCGCTGGCGGAGACCGGAGTCTAATCCTGCAAGAATTGAATTAAAATTCAATCGCAAAAATGGAAGCTACACCTCGGTAACTACAGGGGATTTGCCGGGATTAATGAACTGCTCCTTCCCTCCTCAAATGTGCTCCTCGGACGTATCAGACAGCAAAGAGCGAAGCTCGCCGCAATTATGTTCTATATGGAGATACGGTGTGCAGTGCAGGGTTGAGTTTATTGAATGAACAAATACATACTGTAATATTTTCATATCAAGACTCATTATGACGTACGGTTTAGTAAACTATGATTGGATTTGAGGAATACTGCTAGTATAGTATGTATAGTATAGTACAGGGTGGACTATTTATATGAATACACCTTAATAAAATGGGAATGGTTGGTGATATTAACTTCCAGTTTGTGGCACATTAGTATATGGGACGGGGAAAACTTTTCAAGATTTTGGATCTAACTTTTGTTTTTTTAAATGGGAAGAGGGTCATGTGACACATTTTCACAAGAAAAACAATGGTGTGCTTGGTAACTTATTCTTTCGTGAGTTATTTACAAGTTTCCGACCACTTATAAAATGTGTTCAAAGTGCTGCCCATTGTGTTGGATGGTCAATGCAACCCTCTTCCCCCACTCTTCACACACTGATAGCAACAACGCAGGAGAAATGCTAGCACAAGCTTCCAGTATCCGTAGTTTCAGGTGCTGCATATCTCGTATCTTCACAGCATAGACAGTTGCCTTCAGATGACACCTTGGGGGCCATTCAACTGGCCCACGACGACCAATCCACTTTCCAGGAAACTGTTCATCTAGGAATGCTTGGATCTGACACCCATAATGTGGTGGTGCACCATCTTGCTAGTAAAGCTCAGTGAACGTGCCAGCTTCAGTGTATAGAGAGGGAAACACATCGTCATGTAGCAATTTCGCATATCCAGTGGCCTTGAGGTTTCCATTGATAAAGAATGGCCCCACTATCTTTGTACCCCATACCATAATTTTTATTGTTCCAGTCCTGGAGGGATCTATCCAATGTGGGTTAGTGTCAGCGGTGGGTTTGTTTGTTAACTTCACCGTTCACATCAACACAATTTCTATCCGCGTCTCACGTGTTAACCTCTGCGACACGTCAATGGCTGTAAACAAAGGAAAACTTGTAAATAATTCATGAAAGAATAAAGTTACGTTAAAACCAAGCACGTCATTGCTTTTCTTGTGAAATTCCCAATCAGTTTGATGTGTCACATGACCCTCTTCCCATTGAAAAAACAAAAGTTGGCCGACAAACCACACGACTCAAGCAAGCGCGGTGAAATCTGTGTTGGCATCTTTAGACAGTAAAACTGCAACAGTTAATAAATAACAAACAACAACTATATAGTAGTAGTTGGGACTTGGCGTGATACATGGTATATATGGTATACCTCAAGCTTCTCATGGTTTTGGTATATATCACGATATGCCTACATAGACGACATGTCCAAAAGTTTGTGGACGCCTGCACATCCAGAGCTGGAGTCCTGTTCGCTGCGTAAACAGTCTCTATACATCTGGGGAGGCTGTACACTGAGCACTAAGCACTGAGCACTGCTGTGAGGATTTGATTGCATTGTACGAGGGCATTAGAGTGAGGTTGGGTGATTAGTTCTGGATCGCTCCAACTCATCCCAAAGGTACTGGATGGAGCTCAATCACACAAAAGAACGCAGTTCCACTGCTCCACAGCCCAATGCTCGGGGCCCTTTAGCTCAGTGTTTCTTAACGCTGGTCCTGGAAACTACTTAGCGGCTGTTAATGAGCTGATTAGTTCGATCCGGTGTGTTTGGAGCGGGGGAAAAACCTCAAATGGACCAGGATGGAGAAACACTGCTCTAGTTGACACTAGGCATTGAGCATGGTGACCTTTCGCATTTGATTGGCAGCGCTTTTCTGTAATAGATTTTAAAAGTTGAGTGCACACAATTGAACGCTTATGTCAGCAACGAGTGCAGCCCAATGCAGCTGAATGTACTAATTAGACTGGGAGCCTGGAGACTAAGCCCACGCCATTAGTGTCACGTCTGCTGCTGCAGAGGGCGCTCTCGCCAGAATCCTAGACGTTGTTTTCCCGCCCATTTATAATTGTCTAGCATTTTGTGTGTGTATATATTCTTGGTTGGGTTTGGTTTTCTTTGCGAAGAAATTCTGAGTGCTATCATTTCCTGGCTCTGGTTATAAACCTTGGCTTTGGTTTTTGGTTACTGACTTTGGATCTGTAAATTAATTTTTTGAATTTTTGAAAGATTGCCTGGTTTTGACTTTGTGTTTGCCCGTTACAGAGTTCAGTCTAATAAACCTGCATGAGGCATATAGGTATTATGGAGGTAAGAAAATATTGAAAAATTGAATATGGCGATGGCGGTATTATGTTTAGTGATACTGTATCGATTCTCAAACACACAGTGGCTATGTTTACAATTCTCCAATCTGAACTGATTCCGATTCTAGATTAAGACTGAAGTGTTTATATGCTCACTCTATGCAACACTCTGATGAAAATCTCTATTTACATGCACACTACAAGTAATCAGATCCAAAATTATGTGCATGCGTAGGTAGGTCTTGGTGTAAACGTTACCATGACAACAAGAATCAGACGAGGTCAGTCAGAGTGTGTCCAGCAGAAGTATGTTACCTGAGTTTTCAGTTGGCACGCTCATCTTGTGTTTTTAACTGCTTTCAAATGATGCAGACTCAGGAAAACATATTTCACATACTTATTAAAGAATGGCCGAGAGGAAGACGTCACGTCCTGCAACACCGTTTTCATCCGTGTTAGCGAGGGGTCGATCTCCCATGACTTCATCCATAATTTAGTAAAACGGGAAAGAGGGATGAATTTTACCATCCTGCTTTTTAGCTTTGTAATACTCCGATCTGAGAAACTTCCTGATTTTAATTTGCTCTGTAGTTCGTGTAAACCCACCATCGCTCATTTGCTCATATACTCGTCTGAACAGCTCGTTATTGCTTTACAGCCGTTCATCCTGCTAACTATTTTTAAATCATTTAAGGTTTAAATCATGAACTTTGTCTCTTCAAGTCCAGTCTCTCCCTCCCGCCATGTTGAAATGTCCTCTATGATGCTACAGCACATGTGCAGAACGTATTTAAACGTTCTGATTGGGATTGTAATCGGATACAGGCGTTAATACAACTATTATTTATCTATTAAACTGATTATTAACGGGATTACCCACCTCCTTTAATCGGAATGACCTCAATCGGACTAGTCTATTCAGACTGAGGTGTATACATGGACGTATTCTATTCCGCTTGAGCTATTAGTCGGATTATTAACGGATTATCAGGCTGCATGTAAACGTAGCCAGTGTTGATTATTAATGAACAGTCTACGTGCAAAGGTTCCTGGCAGACTGTGAAACATTGGGTGTGTCTCAAATACTAGTGAGTTCCTACGTAGGCAGCATTTTACATCATAGTATGCGCTCCCGACATGTAGACTGTCCCAATTCTTACATACCTTAAACATGCTGTCTACTGAGGAACCTTATTTAGACCTGATTTTAAGGAAGCACTGAACGCTTCCTCAGCCACTAAGACAATCCCATGATGCAACACAGGCTAATCTACGAGCAGTGAAGTGGTTTTAAAATGTGAGTTATTTTGATTCTCTCTGGAGTTTTAATGTGTTTCTGGTCATATAATCACACAAAACAGTATTTTATTATCAACTCTGTAACGAGTCCTTCACCATTTACAGCTTTATACTCGAGACATTAGCATTTATGCTAGCGGATTTTTAAGCCTCGGGCTATTGTTTTGGACGTCGGCTGGTAACTTAGCAACCAGGTAAACCACCGGTCCCGTGCTGCAGTTGGCGGGAACAAGCCGTGACGCAGTCTCTCTCTAACTAGAGCGTCTCAGTAATCTGTTTTATGAGGAGAGATGAGGAGAGAACACTGATACTTACACAGCTGCTACCTAGACAGCCTATTTAGACACTCACTAGGGTTTGAGACACACCCATTGTGTGTTGTGTTTAAACCTCTGAGCACTAGATGTTGTAATCCGCTTTCAGCTCCACTCCAACAAAAACAAGCCCATGACTGTTCATACAGTGGTTCATACAGTGGAGTTTTTATAGTGTGTTTTTAAAAAAAAAAAAAAAAATATATATATATATATATATATATATATATATATATATATATATATATATATATATATACGATATATTGAATATACGATATATTGAATCGTGGCCGCTGTATCACGATACATACTGTATTGCCGGGTTCTTGCCAACACACAGCCCTAATAGATATACAGGTGACAAACACAGCCCATCACCCACTTTTACTATAAAATAATTACAGAAATGTGTGACAAGCTCTACTCCTTCTGAGCTGCAAGGCTCTGCTATTGTGGCTTTGAACGTGGATTTCCACCGAGGTTTCATTGTGTGCGCTCCTGCCTGCCTTCAGTCACAGCAACAGACTCGACTCGACAAAATTCATACTACATGTTTGATACGTGCTTGACACATGAATGGAAACAGCTCCTTCTCTGACACGGATACAATGACGCTTATTCACTGCTTCAGTCGGCGCCGCGGCGCTGTCTCTAACTAAACAGTGAAACAGCAGCGTCCCTCCATTCAGACTTGTTTAAAGCAACCTCGTTTAATGTTCGCTTCAGGGTCTAAGCACCGGGCAATTTATTACATGGACTCTCAGAAAGGCGGCCTGCTGTTCAAAGACTTCGCTGATAGGCCGTAATGAGCAATCTTTCACGAAGACAGAACCCAATCTGCCCCGTGGAGCGATGGCTACAGGGTTCATGCAGTCCCTCGTGAACCTGAGACAGAGAGCGCGAGAGAGAATTTCAAGGGGCTTCCAGTAAACCTGCCGAACCGGGAAAAGGAGGAAAAAAAAAAAAAAAAAAACATCCATCAACCATGAAGCGACTTCAAATGCAGACATCAAAAAGGTAACCTTTTTTTACCGCGATTGATCTCTCTGATCACGTAAATGATTTCCCGTCCGCCTGATGGACGGCCGTAATGGGTTTCGGTACTCGCGCGCCCTCTCGGCTGATAGGAGGCCTGTCAGTTCCTCCGGCACCCTTCTGGAAGGTTCCATACAATCGCAAAAGAGCCTACTCTAAACCTCTGCCTACGAGGGCACATCAAGTGAAATTGACTCCAGACGCAGTGGAGGGAAAAATCCCGGCACCGCCGAGAGAGAGAGTGTAAGAGTGAGAGAGAGAGAGAGAGAGAGAGCTCAATGATAACCTTTGGAATGGACGCACCCTCCTCAAGAGAAACAGATAGAGCTGCAGCAGGGTGGAGGGGAGGCTTTGATTTCTGATATTATTCAAAACAGCTGGGCACTTTCATACAACACACACATACAGCTACTTATATTCTGTTTTAATTAAATATCCTACCAACCTTTAATTACATTCCAGAAAACAAATAAGATTGGACGCAGCCCAGTAATTGTATTGTATATTTAATATTATACAGTTTAAATTACTGGGCAATTAATTATTGTCATTATTGAATTATTTTAGAATTAATTTAATGTGAAGCCAACTGAGGGACAAGCACTGTTGTAAGCAGACCTGAAGCTGCTAGTCACTGATGTTTGTTGGTGTATTGCTGATTTAAAGCATACAAGTGCTATAAACAAAAACAAAAATATGAGAAATCTATTTGTAGCTTATTTTGTGGATTTGATGCCACAAACCACACCTCGCTTGTGGCTCGTTTGGACGCTGGACACGCAGTGAAAAGAACGAGGTATGACGTTCCCCATCGGAGCTAAAGCAGATAATTATTCTGTTCCAGCTATCTGAGATCGATGAGGTGGAGTGGGGCTGAGTTGGGGAAGGCATATCCATCAGGCCTCGTTGCACAGTTTGTTGGTTCTCCACTGAAGTGGGTGTCTAGCTCTTTCTCTCGGTTCCAGACAGTTACCCCTCATTTGCAACACTTCAGCTCGCAGAAGATGGAGCGCAGCTTCATTTCAATTAATCTGTCAATCCATCAGGATGAAACATCAGTCACGGGCGGTGTGCTTTGGGAAAACTCACAGCTCTGCCTTTCAGCTTACAGCCAGCTGCTTCATGCTTGTTGAGATTTAAAGAACGTCAGGATGTCGATACTAAGTACATTAGATGGGACGAAGCGTGGATGTCAGGAAAAAGAGACGCTCAGCCGGTTACAGCGAGGGTTTGTCAGCTTCTTCGGTGTCCAGCACGCCATCACTAATTTAGGTAGAGCAGTCCTGCTTCATGGAAGGAAATAATGGGGGACCTAGAGGGCCAAGTGTGGAGTTATGACCTAACGTCAATAATATTAAAGTTCAACAGCAAACAATCACACAAACATCACATGAACACACATCACTCACCACCGCCCTCTAAAGGAGTTATTAACAAACATCAAATAAATACACATCACTCACCACCGCCCTCTAAAGGAGTTATTAACAAACATCAAATAAACAAACATCACTCACCACCGCCCTCTAAAGGAGTTATTAACAAACATCAAATAAACAAACATCACTCACCACCGCCCTCTAAAGGAGTTATTACAAACATCAAATAAACAAACATCACTCACCACCGCCCTCTAAAGGAGTTATTACAACATCAAATAAACAAACATCACTCACCACCGCCCTCTAAAGGAGTTATTAACAAACATCAAATAAACAAACATCACTCACCACCGCCCTCTAAAGGAGTTATTAACAAACATCAAATAAACAAACATCACTCACCACCGCCCTCTAAAGGAGTTATTAACAAACATCAAATAAAACACATCACTCACCACCGCCCTCTAAAGGAGTTATTAACAAACATCAAATAAACAAACATCACTCACCACCGCCCTCTAAAGGAGTTATTAACATCAAATAAACAAACATCACTCACCACCGCCCTCTAAAGGAGTTATTAACAAACATCAAATAAACAACATCACTCACCACCGCCCTCTAAAGGAGTTATTAACAAACATCAAATAAACACACATCACTCACCACCGCCCTCTAAAGAGTTATTAACAAACATCAAATAAACAAACATCACTCACCACCGCCCTCTAAAGGAGTTATTAACAAACATCAAATAAACAAACATCACTCACCACCGCCCTCTAAAGGAGTTATTAACAAACATCAAATAAACACACATCACTCACCACCGCCCTCTAAAGGAGTTATTAACAAACATCAAATAAACAAACATCACTCACCACCGCCCTCTAAAGGAGTTATTAACAAACATCAAATAAACAAACATCACTCACCACCGCCCTCTAAAGGAGTTATTAACATCAAATAAACACACATCACTCACCACCGCCCTCTAAAGGAGTTATTAACAAACATCAAATAAACAAACATCACTCACCACCGCCCTCTAAAGGAGTTATTAACAAACATCAAATAAACAAACATCACTCACCACCGCCCTCTAAAGGAGTTATTAACAAACATCAAATAAACACACATCACTCACCACCGCCCTCTAAAGGAGTTATTAACAAACATCAAATAAACACACATCACTCACCACCGCCCTCTAAAGGAGTTATTAACAAACATCAAATAAACAAACATCACTCACCACCGCCCTCTAAAGGAGTTATTAACAAACATCAAATAAACAAACATCACTCACCACCGCCCTCTAAAGGAGTTATTAACAAACATCAAATAAACAAACATCACTCACCACCGCCCTCTAAAGGAGTTATTAACATCAAATAAAACACATCACACACCACCGCCCTCTAAAGGAGTTATTACCAAACATCAAATAAACACACATCACTCACCACCGCCCTCTAAAGGAGTTATTAACAAACATCAAATAAACACACATCACTCACCACCGCCCTCTAAAGGAGTTATTAACATCAAATCAAACATCAAATAAACAACATCACTCACCACCGCCCTCTAAAGGAGTTATTAACAAACATCAAATAAACAAACATCACTCACCACCGCCCTCTAAAGGAGTTATTAACAAACATCAAATAAAAACATCACTCATCACCGCCCTCTAAAGGAGTTATTAACATCAAATAAACAACATCACTCACCACCGCCCTCTAAAGGAGTTATTAACAAACATCAAATAAACACACATCACTCACCACCGCCCTCTAAAGGAGTTATTAACAAACATCAAATAAACAAACATCACTCACCACCGCCCTCTAAAGGAGTTATTAACAAACATCAAATAAACACATCACTCACCACCGCCCTCTAAAGGAGTTATTAACATCAAATAAACAAACATCACTCACTACCGCCCTCTAAAGGAGTTATTAACATCAAATAAACAACATCACTCACCACCGCCCTCTAAAGGAGTTATTAACAAACATCAAATAAACAACATCACTCTCACCACCCTCTAAAGGAGTTATTAACAAACATCAAATAAACAAACATCACTCACCACCGCCCTCTAAAGGAGTTATTAACAAACATCAAATAAACAAACATCACACACCACCGCCCTCTAAAGGAGTTATTAACAAACATCAAATAAACAAACATCACTCACCACCGCCCTCTAAAGGAGTTATTAACAAACATCAAATAAACAAACATCACTCACCACCGCCTCTAAAGGAGTTATTAACATCAAATAAACACACATCACACACCACCGCCCTCTAAAGGAGTTATTAACAAACATCAAATAAACAACATCACTCACCACCGCCCTCTAAAGGAGTTATTAACAAACATCAAATAAACAACATCACTCACCACCGCCCTCTAAAGGAGTTATTAACAAACATCAAATAAACAAACATCACACACCACCGCCCTCTAAAGGAGTTATTAACAAACATCAAATAAACAAACATCACTCACCACCGCCCTCTAAAGGAGTTATTAACAAACATCAAATAAACAAACATCACACACCACCGCCCTCTAAAGGAGTTATTAACAAACATCAAATAAACAAACATCACTCACCACCGCCTCTAAAGAGTTATTAACAAACATCAAATAAACACACATCACTCACCACCGCCCTCTAAAGGAGTTATTAACAAACATCAAATAAACAAACATCACTCACCACCGCCCTCTAAAGGAGTTATTAACAAACATCAAATAAACAAACATCACTCACCACCGCCCTCTAAAGGAGTTATTAACAAACATCAAATAAACAAACATCACACACCACCGCCCTCTAAAGGAGTTATTAACAAACATCAAATAAACAAACATCACTCACCACCGCCCTCTAAAGGAGTTATTAACAAACATCAAATAAACAAACATCACACACCACCGCCCTCTAAAGGAGTTATTAACAAACATCAAATAAACAAACATCACTCACCACCGCCCTCTAAAGGAGTTATTAACAAACATCAAATAAACAAACATCACTCACCACCGCCCTCTAAAGGAGTTATTAACAAACATCAAATAAAAAACATCACTCACCACCGCCCTCTAAAGGAGTTATTAACATCAAATAACCAAACATCACTCACCACCGCCATCTAAGGGAGTTATTAACAAACATCAAATAAACAACATCATCACCGCCCTCTAAAGGAGTTATTAACAAACATCAAATAAACAAACATCACTCACCACCGCCCTCTAAAGGAGTTATTAACAAACATCAAATAAACAAACATCACTCACCACCGCCCTCTAAAGGAGTTATTAACAAACATCAAATAAACAACATCACACACCGCCCTCTAAAGGAGTTATTAACAAACATCAAATAAACAAACATCACTCACCACCGCCCTCTAAAGGAGTTATTAACAAACATCAAATAAACAAACATCACTCACCACCGCCCTCTAAAGGAGTTATTAACAAACATCAAATAAACAAACATCACTCACCACCGCCCTCTAAAGGAGTTATTAACAAACATCAAATAAACAAACATCACTCACCACCGCCCTCTAAAGGAGTTATTAACAAACATCACTCACCACCGCCCTCTAAAGGAGTTATTAACAAACATCAAATAAACAAACATCACTCACCACCGCCCTCTAAAGGAGTTATTAACAAACATCAAATAAACACACATCACTCACCACCGCCCTCTAAAGGAGTTATTAACATCAAATAAACAAACATCACTCACCACCGCCCTCTAAAGGAATTATTAACAAACATCAAACATCATTTGACACTGAATTACAAGCTGGGCTTTCTCTTCCTCACAAATGCTCTTTTGACTGTGTGCAGCACTGAGAGCGGCTCTTTTGTAGGTCAGATGAAGGACAGCTCTTTCTTATCACATCTGTTAGATGAAACAGCTTTTCAACAGGGAGTCTGAGGTCGTGTGCTCCTGATCAATAGTAGAAAGATTATGTTAGTGTGTGTTTGTGTAGGGTCAAGTGGAGGTAGAGGTCACGACCCCCTGGCTTCCCTTCTGTCTGCATGATTAGATGGCGCTTGTGGGACTCGAGGCCGTGTGCGACCCTGTCTCTGGTGGCCATGCTAAGCGGAAGGGCCCAGAGTGATGGCCGCCATATTAACTCAGGCCCTTCATCAGTCAGCGGGCTGTCTGACCTTGGTAGGCAGCCTGTCTCCGCCACCTTGAGACAAATAGCGTCTCCGCTAGCTTAGACCTGGGGCGCTCGACAACGTGACACCGCCTGCCTTATCATCCCCGCTTCCTGTCACAGCATCAAAGCGACAGCCGCTCAGGCCATCAGAGCCCTCCTTCACAGCAGTGTGGGTGAAGGGGGGCAATACGTCTTTGCTAGATGAGGCCTGTGCCGGGGAATATGGAAATAACTGTAAACATGGAATGTACACTACCGCTCAAAAGTTTAGGATCCCTTTAGAATTTCATTTCATGCAATTCACAAACAATATTGTCCATTTCACAATTAATGTAAGTGTATCAGATGATTTTTAAAGAATATAAATGTTTGTATTAAAGTCTATTTTTGTAAAGAGGCTTATTTAGCATGTAGTCTATTATCAGCAATTCTCAGTCCTCTGTCTAAATCTCCTGGTACGCCGCCAATCCAAGTTAAGGATGTTATTGGACTAATTGGTTGTTAGGACACTCTTGCTCAATTGTGATCACAGCTGAAAAACATTCTACTAATAAGTGAGTATAAAAGAGAACAACATTCTAGGTTAGTTTAGTATCTGAAGATCAGCAGTTGATGGTTTGCTGACCGACTCACAATGACCAGAAAGAAACAACTTTCTTTAGAGACCCGTCAGTCCATTGTTGTGTTAAGGAAGAAGATACTCCATTAAAACAAGAACATTTCACTGTGATCCCAAACTTTTGAGCTGTAGTGTAGGTAACCAATCGGATGGGTTTTGGTGGAGACGTGTCAGCGTGCGTGACTAACCTCTGGCTAGTGCTGGATGATATGGCCAAAATTTATATTGCGATATATTCCTTAATTTCGGTCGATAAGATATAATTCCGATTTCAATATAAATAAGTTTATTTAACTTTGCCTTGTAACACAGCAATGAAACACACTATACATTTATGTACTGCTGCCACCGTCAGGTGAAAGGAACAATTGCAATGTACTGACGCGGCTACCCTGTAAATAATACATATCGAAATACCACAAAAACGATATTACCGTTATTGAAACATATCACGGTAAATACCATTATCGAATTATTGTCCAGGCCTACCCTCTGGCTATTGCAATATGGCACAAGAAAACTCCACCGGGTGTGATATCAGTAGTTCAATGCTTGCTTGAGCTTGAGCTCACGACTTTATGGTGGGGAAAAGAAAGGGTCATGCCAAGCTCGTATGGGTCATCTCGGCGAAGAGCACTGGAGGACAAAACCGTCCAAGACTAACGTCTTCATGTGAGCGGAATGAAAGGGGGAAGGAACTGCGGTAGCAAACAATACGACTACGATGTGAAGTAGGAACCGAAAACGACACCCTCTCAGGACAATCAAGCGTTTCTCAGAGCAGATGAGGAGAACGAGGAGTGAATATTAACGCCAGCCAATGAGCATTTGCATGAGGCAAGGGGTAATTTACATTACTGCGGAGCGCAGCACTCTGCCCGGTTAGAGAAATGCACGCATCAAAAGAACAGTGCTCTCTGTGGCAGGCTGGCTGGGTTCAAAACCATCTGGACTTTGGACAAAATCAAGCTGGGCGAGTCCATATTCATTAGAGAAATGGGAGATAATGGAGAGAGAGAGAGAGAGAGAGAGAGAGAGAGAGAGAGAGAAAGAGAGAAGACTGGGAACATGCAGTAGTAGATAAAGCATATTCGCTCTCGCATCTTACATAACATATGTGATGTACCTTAATGAACGAATTATGGAAACCGAAGGTCGGCCGGACCAGGGCTGTAGCACGTCGATGCCAACGATCCTTGTGGGAAGTTAAGCTACTGTTGCATTGATTAGCATCACAACGCTGGTACTAAAAGTGCTGTATCTGAGAAAACGGGGGAAGTCGTATAGGATTCAAGTTAACAAACGCCTTTAGTCCACGCTGAGCGATCAATGGACGTTATTTCAACACCACCAAGTATTTAAGTGGAAAAAAACTGCTTTATCAATCCGCAAACTGTGAAGTAGGACAACCCAATCAGAGGGAATCAACAAGTCATTCAGATTTAGACCCCTTGTTGCATAAATGGAGGGACTCCATTCCAAAAATCCCTCAGAACAACACCACCAGCAGCATCTGAGTATCTCCACCTATGGCTTCAGAACTAACCTTCACGAAAGAGCACCATTATTCACTTCTCGCTGCTACGCTCAAGAACTGCTCTGCTGTCGGCAGCCGCTGAGTGATAATGTATATAAATTATACGTGAATGTGAGCTAACCACTTAACGTGTGCCACAAAGCTGAAGTCAGCTTCTTGTCTGAATATTCCAGGTCCACCTAAAACGGTGTAGTAGTTATACTGGTGCCTCCTTCTACTTCTCTGGCTTCTCATGGCTTCCGGCAGCTAGGCTGGCGCCTGAGGCTACCTGTAGAGTCTCTTGTTCTGATTTTCTTATTCCATATTAAACGGTGCAGACATTACACCCATAACTGCTGCACCATTTAAGGTGGAACGAGAAAACCCCAACAAGACGCTGGTGAAGAGGAAGCTAACTTTAGCTTTGCATGGCTGGACTGCTGCTTTTCCAGCCTGGGTTGGTGGAGCACAAAGAGGGGTCAGTACTAAGTGTCCGGGGCAAAACTGCAGACAAGGGAAATGTAAGTAAGTTATTAGAAAGTAATTATGTTTTGTGTTTCATGGGCATTTAGCAGCATTGGGAAGTTAAGCTACTGTTGCATAGAATAGCATCACATTAGTCCACGCTGAGGAATCAATGGACGTTATTTCAACACCACCAAGTATTAAAGAAGGAAAAAAATCATATATTTGTGTATCTGTAGTGCTTTAGCAATCCACAAACTGTGAAGTAGGACATCCCAATCAGAGGTATTCAACAAGGCATTCAGATTTAGGCCCCTTGTTGCACAAATGGAGGGACTCATTACAAACAGATCTCAGAACAACCACCACTTGGTGTTACTCACTGCAGCATCCACAATAATGTAGACACTGTTGAACGCGTGTAAGACAAACTTTATGGTAAGAGTAGTGAGGAGCACTCAGAAGAGTAGGGTATCATTTGAAGAAACAGGCTCTCAAAGACCGGGCGAGGAAGGTGGGAAGCTGCAGCGCTTCATCTTTATAGTATTTTAACCAAAGAGTGTCACAAACATTTCATTAGGACCCCAATGGAAGTGTGTTAACTCGTGGAAAAGGAGTTTAACGTGTCACCTTTAATGAAATGGAGGGTTGCTCTAGAGCGGTGAACATTCTGAGAACACTAGGCATGCTCTGGTTGCATTCCTGTCCCACTTCCATCCGGACAGGACTATCATTCATTCTGTCCTACGTAAAACCTTTCATTTAAAAACAGGCATTTCTTTAAAAGCTGTGCTGCTTTCAACAGGTAAATCTAAACAGGCCATTTCGCCTGCCAACTCCTTCCAGCAACTCTTGACACGCGCACGTCTTTGGTGCCACTAGTGTCATCTGTGAAGTTTGACATCCATTGATATGAAAGAACCTACGCTCAGATTCCTCTTTGAGAGGGCGGGCCAAATAAACGCTGTACAGAACGGCTTCTCTTTGGCTTTTATGTGTTTTTTTTTTTCATAAGCCTGCTTCACTTTGGCCTTGGACAAGAGAGAAATTATTTTTGATGTGTTTCTTTTCTCTTTTTTTTTTTTAACTTCCAGTTTAACAAGGACGGAGAACAAGAGTGTCAGCGCTTCACTGGCAGCTGCAAGGCTCAAGAATAGCTTGACACAACACTGTTTTCACATGCACGCAGGAGATAAGGCGCTTTCAACTGCCTTTTCTTAAAGTATTTGTTGATGCCTTGCCTATCTCAAAGGAACATGGCTGCAGAACCTGCGTCGCAGGAAACGACATGGCTTGCGAAAGAAAGCTTTTCCGAAAGAAGACATCGCTAAAAATACCACAGCTGACTGGAGCAGCAATCTGCTACGACGTCAACGCCGCTATATTATGACTGACTGTACAGTTTCCAAGTCATGCCTGTCGCTGCTTCTGTGTGAGGCACTATGCCTGGTTTGGCATTCCCTCTTATCTCGGCCGATGGCGATCCACTGGGTCTCCACTGCTGGTGCCGAATTAAAGGCGAGAGCCGGGAACGTCTCCTGGCAGAATGCTGCTTTGATGTAACATAGGATAGGAGCACAGGAGGCAAGAGACACCCCGGTGGAAGAAATTATCCTAATCTGGAAAATGCTAATTGAGCCCCAAGGGTTAATTTCTCTCTCTTTTTTTTTTATCAGCTCCCCCACTTTAATCGGCCTACACCACAGGAAGTGCCGGACTTATCAACACAGCTTCAAAAACTGGTGGAAATAATCAGTGCTTTCCATTGAGAAACCTTCCTTGTTCTCGCGAGTAATTAAAACTTGCCCCAGTCCATCCACTTTGAAATGTAATTGGTGAAAGCTGCAATGGCAAGGAGGGCAGCGCTCAGTCAAACGTAGCCGTCTAGAGACTAGAGGTGTGCCATATCGTATCGTACACAATATATTGCCAACAGTTTTGAATATGGTGAACGATATTATACCTTGAAATATCGTTCTATATCACCCATCACTAATTATCACATCAGGTACTACTTTTACTGTTTTTAGAAAAAGAAAATTCACACTTTTCTCATTTCCTTATATCTACTAGAGACAGATTTATCTCCAGTATCATTCACTTTACTTCAGTTCTGGATATATGGAGATAATTGGAGTGCATTATTTAGTATCTTGACATTCTGGATCATTGACTTCTGTTACAATCTGATAAAAATTCTTGTATTTTTTAATATCTCAGTTAGGGGTGTGCCATATCATATCGTATACAACAATAAAATTTAATTTTCATTTTGTTGCAGTAGTGTATTCTTGAAATATTACTAGAGACTAGGGCTGGGTATCGCCACTGATTTCCCAATTCAATTCGATATCCAATTCGATTTGATTCAATTCAACATGGATTCATTTAGGGATCTTTCAGTTACAATAATATGTTTTGTTTGAATATGAAAAGAGATTTTCAGAGAACTAATGTGGTAAATGTACAAGGAACACTCAACCTACCATTACTAAAAACATTAGTGTTTATATGTTTATATATCGTCCTGGTTTCTGAATCCAAAATGTAGCCAGATATCTGCTTTCAAGTTCTGGGGCGCCTTCACTTGTGCTCCAGCCATGCTTAACTGATGTGCGGCCCCACCCAGATGTTGGTACATGTTGTTTGGGGGGGGGCCGATCTCGGGTTTATAAGAATCGATATTGGATTATTCAAATGAAGATCGATTTGAATCGAAAAATCAATTTTTTTAAACACACCCTACTAGAGACTGAAGGTGTGGTGGCGTTATATGGGGTGAACAGGAGAAGCTGCATTCCTACACAAAAGAATAGCAAATCGTATGTAACGCTTCACAAGCTAAAGCACAAACCCTCTTGTTTGCAAGAGGACAGGACAACCAAGAGGCATGCATATTTTCATGGTGTGCCACAGCCCTGAAGTCCATCAAGCTAAAATATTACAGAATTATTGTGTAAATTCTTTTCTATGGCACTGATTGAGCTGCAGCGCCTGAAAGGTCAAACGCAAATAGCTCACAGGGGCCTGAATGCAATCTACTGACATCCCAGGTAAATGTGTCCACCAGCCAATAATGTTGACTCAGGATAAAGACGGATTAAGCTACCCTTTGAGGTAGCCTCCAGAGTCAACCCCGCAGTCCGGATCAGTAAATTACAGCCAAAATCCTTCGGCAGCAGTTGTTGGAGCTGTTTCAGTGGGATCGTACCACAACGGTGGGCGAATACTGAATACGCTTGTAACTACAGGACTTCTGGGCTGAGCATCACTGTCCCCCTGTTTGAGTACATGGGCTGCGTCTGAAATGGTCCACTCGTTAACTCGTTCCCTGGTCACTACGTAGACTGCTCTATGTAGAACACTATATCGGTGTAATGCAAGGTAACGAGACATGGGAGGCGTATACTAGAGATCGACTGATATGGCTTTTTCTATAGCCGATGCTGATGCACAGATGCAACCCGATACACAGAGAGATGCTGATGTAATGCTGTAATGGTTGTTAACACAGCGGCTCTGTTCTGTTTTCTTTAGTTCTGTTAGTCTCGAGTGCTGGAAGCTGAGTAATATCTGGGAAGCTCTGGCTGCTCCGGAGAGACTCTCTGTGTAGCAGTAACGTGTTAATGTGTGTATTACACTAGAGCAGTTAGCTTTAGCCCCGGAGCTAAGCAGTAAAGCCTCCGCTCTGGTTCAGACTATGGCAGAACTAGAAACACGTAACCGCGTCATTAAAAACTTCACTGTTCACTATAAATGATTAATTTTCACTTGTTTGGCTGAACAGTTCCAAAGGTTTCGGCCTGGAGTCCTTCACATGCGGCAGCAGCGCGTTCCAACGGACCAATAACACAGGCGGACGTGCCTGGCTTTAAATCGACGCTGCGAAACGATATATAAAAATATGGCAAATATCGGTCTGATATATCGGCCGACCGATATATCGGTCGATCTCTAGCAGATACAAACGCAAAGTCCTTTTATTTGACATAACGAAAAAACTAACAAACAACAAAAAACCAAAAAAACAAACGGACACGGAGAAACCAGCGGACAGGGCAGCGGCAAAGACAGCAACAGGGATAATCACAAAACGAACGACAAACACAAGAGAAACCGGGAGGAATAAATAACGAGAAACAGCTGGGAACAGGAGGGACCACTGATAGAAAACAGGTGAGACGGGCAAGGCAAGGGCGGAGACACGTGACAGAAATGTAAACAAAGACCACGCGGACTTGACAGGACGTACGAGGACAGGCAGTGACAATAGGGGAACAGTGAGGGAGTACGTAGTGTACATCGGTTGTCCACTAGTTTTACAGTGCATTGTGGGTAAGAATGTAGTAAACTATATAGGTAATCTAACTGTCCACTGAGAATTCGGACAACACTAAAAATGGCCGACACCCTAAATAGGGTTTCAGACACGCCCCATGACAATACAGGCTTACCTGACATAACACCGTCAGGAGTCTGCAGAACATCCATGAACCCAACCTCTAGCTTGGCCAACAACACGCATAGAACTGATATATATATATATATATATATATATATATATATATATTTTATATATAAAATAAGAAAAGTAGTCATCAGCAGAAAACCACTTAGAATCCAGTACTATGTTATTTATATTAACAATTTAGGTTAAAGAAAGGTGGACAACAAGAAATGTGATAACTGTAAAGCAGTAAAGCAGTGTTTTAAACTACACCTACATACGCAGGCCAGTATTATCAGCCCCTTTAAACTGATATCGTTATCATCCACTAAGTTTTGCTCATGTTCTAAACTGTAAGACCATAGCAGCTCTGTCTGTGTTATCTATTAATAAAGCAACAAACCCACTGAAAGAAAGTGTGAAGCATTGCACGCTGTTTGCACTCCAGCGAGGCGAAGGGGTGGGAATCACCGAAGGTCCCACAATACGACATTATCACCATACAGTCACAGTATGAAACCATTGTGATTTTGCAAAAGTATTGAGATGACATATGTTGTGATGAATTGTGATTTATTACCTTTTTAAACTACAAATTATGTTCCCAAAGAAAACCTTTGCAATGCAATCCTTTCTGCTTTACTCAGAACTAGGGGTGTGCCATATTGTATCTTATACAATAATATCGCCAGTTTTGAATATGGTGAACGATATTATACCCTGAAATGTTGTGCCATATCACCCACCACTAATTATCATATCAGGTACTACTTTTACTGTTTTTAACAAAAGAAACATTCACACTTTTCTCATTTCCCATTATATATCTACTAGATACAGAGTTTATCTGTCCATTATCATTCACTTTACTTCAGTCCTGGATATATGGAGATATTTGGAGTGCATTATTTAGTATCGTGACATTCTGGATCATTGACTTCTGTTACAGTGATTGTTTAATATCTCAGTTCGGGGTGTGCCATATCATATCGTATGCAATAAGAAAATTTAATTTTCATTTTGTTGTAGTAGTGTATTCTTAAAATATTTTTTTATTCAATGTTTTGTCATATCGCCAAGAGTATCGTTATCACAAAAATACTATAAAATATTGTGATATTATTGTAGGGCCATATCACCCACCCCTACTCAGAACAACAGGATTTTTTCTTCCGGCACCAAAAGTTCAACCCGTATTTGAAATTCATATAATAAAATATCAGTACATGGCAACCATAAATCTATACGATACTGTCACGCAAAATAACTTGATAATATGTTTTATTGATTTTCTCCCCATGCCTGTAGCGAGGCAGGCTACTGTACTTAGCGTAAGGAGTAAAGCCAAGATAGAATGTATAACTGTGAACATTATTTCCATTACAAACCATAACTAAGGATGTCCAAACGCCATAAAGGTATGTGGGCATATCATAGCCAGCTTTAGTTTGCCAGCATGAAATAACAGCTAACGTAGGCGCTATTCCATGACTGTTCAGAGCAAAACATTAGTGTTTGATTTGAGTCGATACAACCCTACAAAAACCTCAGAGCTACAGAGAGACGTCCACAGTATATGGAATCTGTTCATCGTCAAGGTTGAGCATTGCGTCAATATTTATCATCAGTGTGAAAAATCACGCCACAGCATGTTACAACAACAACACGGCGGATATCTATACTATCTATCTAAATACTAGGACCCTTACCAATGCATTTTTTTTAAACGTAGCACTACTGATTATTGTTTGGCTTTTCCATCAGGTCAGATTTGTTTAAAAACCTAAATTTTTAAAACCATCTACCATATTATATGGCCATCAGTGTGCAGACACATATATGAGCTTACTGGACAATCCGTTCCAAAACCATGGACATTACTACAGAGTTGCTCCTGCTTTAGGGCTATAAGAGCCTCCACTCTTCTGGGAAGGCTTTTCACAGGATTTTGGAGTGTGACTGTGGGAATTTGTACCCATTCAGTCAAAAGAGAATGTGTGAAGTCAGACACTGATGCTGACTTCACAAGAAGGCTTGACTTGCAATCAAACTTCCAATTCACGCTAAAGGTGAACTGGAGGTCCTCCATACCAAACTTGGGTCTTAAGGAGCTCACGTCTGCACAGAGAGACAGTGGTGCTGGAACACATAAGGGTCTTCCCCAAAAACTGGAACGACATAATTGTCTAAAATGTTGCTTTTGTGCAGTGTTCGGCAAATTCCATTGCGTTATGGGCTGCAATCTCGAGTCATCTAAGTATCTCCAATGAACTCTCAATCTCAGTGTTCACCGTTTAGACCCTACAGCCAGTGCTGTTGATGATTAAATTACTAAAGAACAAATTCATGTAGAGTACTATGTTCTTCATGTCATCTAAGTATCATCTAAGTCACATACCATCTAAGTATCTCCAGTGAAGAGTTTTATAGTTGAACCCAGTTGAACCCAACTGAAACCAAGTTTGTGAACCATTTGTGAACTGTTCAGCTCTTTACAATGCTTTCTAGCTGTGATCTTTGTGCTGTGCGTTCACCGTTCATACCCTACAGCCAGTGCTGTTGATGATTAAATTACTAAAGAACAAATTCATGTAGAGTACTATGTTCTTCATAGATCTAATTTCTCTTCATTTTGCTCTCAAAGTGCACCAGCCTGCATCTTACTTTGCACAATTATGCAAATTATCTTCTGAGGGGAGCGTCTCTAGAGGCTATAGAGCAGGCCCACCCACCACAGTCTCACTTTTTTTCACAGTCTTTTGTATATAGTGTATATTATAAGTAGAAGTAGCGCTCCGGTCTGGGCTCGCTTCAGGAAACAGGAGCTGCGGCGAGGTTTTGAGTGTGAAATCTATGTTCTTCCACTTCATTTTCTTGAAGTTCTTTGTAGCAAAATGTAATTATTTCTAAATAGCAGTGACCAGTAGGCCACGGAACATTCTCCTTCTCTCTGTGTCTCTTTCCCCGGCTTTCTTTGTTCTACAATATTCCAGCATGTTCACTGCTGACTGCTTTTGACATTCATAGCTGTCACAATATTAAAAGCCTCACTTCAAACAAAAGTGTGTGTTCTTTGAGGGGGCGTATGCACGGGTCACGTATAAGAATTAACCGAGAGGCGGAAAGTAAACTGGATTAAGCCACATTGAGCGTGCCCTTATTATCGGGTTAGTTTCGGGCAAACCGACGTGACGAACCGCGGACGCGTTTGTTTGCTTGATTGTAGCGTTGACAGCACAGAGACCAGACTATCAACCGATACAGGCAGCAGGTCATTTAATATTCAGATTAACCGCCAGATGCCCACAACAGCAGGCCGGCGCTGGAAAAAAGACTAAATAATCATGAAAAATATACACGATTTGGCACATTTAGGTGTTTCCGAGAAGCAAAACCAAGACAACTGAGGAGGGAGGCTCATTAATTATAATTTCTGCTTATTCATACGACTGTAACTTTGACTGTGTCCCTTGCACACAAACTTAGAACCGACCAGGCAGCTGGAGTCCTGGCCGGATCACGTGAGCTAAAAAATCCACAAATTGCTCCACACGCACAGTTCATGTCACACGCCTGTAAGCGTCAGGCCCGGTGTGCGGCGAAATGGGCTTTTTTCCTGCCGCCGGCCGACTGTTCCGAGCGAAAAGACAGATCAAAACACTCTTTATTCAGCTTAATTTGGTTTCACTCACTCCGTTTTCTCCCCTCCCTGCATTGACCTAAAAGCAGCATCAGCCCCTCTGCACGCCTCTCTCGGAACAAAAGGCAACGCTGGTGAATGCGCGGAGAAAGTGCTAGTGACAGCTAATGTGGAGGAGATGCTTTCTTTACTGCATAAATCATTTAGAGAGTGATTCTATCTGTCAGAGCTTGTTTTATGCACTCAGGAAAGCGACAGTAGCGCCTTCCTTCGATATAAAAACGAGTTCATATTCCTCCTTTCTTCATAACAGGAGAGCCGGACGGCACCAGATTAAGACTTCAGACTTGAGCTCGCCGAGCCGCCAGAACACGCAAGGAAATATGCAGAACAGAAGTCATTAGCAAAGTAATGCAACTCCGGGGAGGCGCTGTTATGTTTATCTGTCCCAGCTGAACGGAACGTGGTGGCAGTAAAATTGGACCTTCCAAGACATTAAAACGACCATGTAGCTGTTAATGGAGTCCAGCATCGATGATAAGCGCTCTCAGTTTTTTGCAGGAACGCGCTGGAGCTCTGCGCCATCTGTCAGTGCGGAATGCGGTTCCTCGTTTTGTGGTCGCTTGATTGGACTTGTTCAATAAGCTACTTCACCCTCTGATAGTCTTCAACCGACGCTTCTGAGAAACCAAAATTGGCATCAAAAGTGAGCTGATCAACCCACTGCAGCATCGTTACCGCACTTCCACTGAGCCTTTCTACAGCAGCGGCGACTGAGGACTTGGCGACTGACCCTCGTTCTTAACAGGCGTGTAACTGTACGACGGACAGCTCTGGTTCTGAAATGTGTTAGTACTTTCAGAGCCAGTGTAGAAGATGATATGCACACATTGGATGTATTCTGTTTTGAACTGAGACGTTAAAAAGTGTTTTTTATATGGACTGCAGAACGCAGTGCTGATAGGTGGGCTGTATATATCAAGACAAGCTCAAGACTCCTTCAGTTAGCTGGCTGGGCTCACTCAATTCAAAGCCAGGCTCCCTTAAGTTCACTACAACATATCGTCGCTGTCCATTGGAAAACATGCATTTCCATTTTTGTCGATTTTGAGTTTTCTACATCATTTAAACACGGCAATGGCCGTATACATTGTGCAAATTTTTTATGACTAACGGACCAGTAGAAGTGCTTCAAAATAGTTTGGAAAAAATTCTGGTTCCATTGACTTACATTGAAAGCAAAGTATGTTTTTGGTCTCTCCTGTAAAGTTGCAATTTTGGGAACTTGTTTTTACGATATACAGTCCTAGAACCTCAAGCCTGAAGAACAAAGCATAACTAATGCTAACCTTCCTAAAGACTTAATAGCTTATAATGAACACAAACACATCTCTTTCTTTTAAAACCAAACAAAGCCAGGCACACTGACACAACAACAAGTTCATGATTGTTCTGGTAAAGCATAAATAGACTTAATAATCTTAATATGGTTATTTTTTGAGTTTTCTTGTCCATTATTTTCCCAATTTATAATTTATAAATACCTTTATACCATTTATTAAATGCTTCAACAGTATCTTTTATATGTTAAACAGTTTTCATTGCATCCAAAAGTCTAAAAGTATCAGGTGCTGCAACCATCCAACCATATATGTTGATTAAGTAAACACTATTTTAAAAAGCAATACAGTTATATATCATTGTCAACAAAATGGTTTGGTGTGATTTTATCTTCAAAATACTGTAAACTTTGACAGCACTTAACTCACTGAGAAACATTTGTCCACTAAAGTTCTTACATCTTCAGATGTCAGGTAGCACAAGCAGAACATTTTTTTTCCAAAAGAGGGGCAGGTATATACCATCACAAAGAAGACCCCAAGTGACTTTCATGGTGCAATGCTAAGGTGAGCAGCTCTTTTTTGAAAAAAGAAAATTCATTTTGGTTGGAACAATTCTGCCTACCATGGCAGGTGGTACAACCTCGGTAAAAAGTAAATAAATAAATGTAAGCATTTAACGTAATGTATCTCAAGTTCAAGGATAAATGTGTTTATAGGTGTCTAAATTAAAAAATTAAATAGTAAGTCTGCCAACCAGCGAGTCAAATGGTGCAAGCAGACCGGTTCTAATAACAAACAGACAATTAAACGCTTTGATAACACTGTATTTATTTATTTATTTATTTATTTATTTATCACCCAAACAGATATAAATACACATATATATGCATATATTTGATTTTTTTTTTAATAGTCATTTCCTAAACCTGATTGTCTAGCTAATAACCTCCTAACACAACATAAAAGTGGGAAAAGAATAGAAATGTGAGGGGTTTTATTATTGGGAAATGCTCCAGTGCTGGCGTGCCAATGTTTGTAAATGACCTGTCAACAGCAACCTGAACCTGCATGACATAATCTCCTTAGCCAGAATACTGTATTTACAATTTACATAAAATACTCTTATTAATACAGTCATTTCATTTCATTTCAGCTTTTACATTTAATTTACCTCATTTAATTTACAGTCCGTCAACATACTGCTATAAAGCAATGGCACTACACAGCCAAGTTTAATGAGGACAGATTTCAACAGTAACAAGTGGGGTTTTTTAAGCAGGGAGTTTGAAGCCATGTCATCCGAAGCTCTTAACATTAATTCTCTTAACATTTTCACACTGTCACACTTTTGGTCTAATTTAGCCGTGGTGTTAGCTGCGTATTGCACGCTGTCCTAGAACTCCTCCGAGACATTCAATGGAATATATACCGATAGGAAGTAATCACATGTTCCTTCACTTCCTAGTAAAACAGTGATGAACACACTTCCACTCCCTACTGCATATATTGGCCACAGTCTTGTAACACAGTGGCCACATGGATGTTATATATTCTACAGTTCTAGAGTATATTTTACTGTCTACTAGTCCACTGGTTACTGGTTTAAGCAAACATAAAAGCTAAGAGCCTAGATTTAATGTGGCCCAGTAGCTCTCCACCACACCGTCTATAATTTTTTTATCTTGAAGAAGGTGGGTAAAACATTCCTTATCTTACCTTATAAGGAATATCTTATCTTTCATAGCCAAGAAAGCACAGCAGAGAATGTTCTTCCTGAGACAGCTGAAGAAATTCAACCTGCCACAGACTCTGATGATACAGTTCTACACAGCGATCATCGAGTCCATTCTCACATCTTCCATAACCATCTGGTTTGGTTCCTTACAGCTCACTCCTCTCCTCCTCCTGGACATCACATTTTCCAGACACTTCCCTCTGGCAGAAGACTCAAGACCATCGAGACCAGCACAACCAGACATGCTAACAGCTTTTTCCCCAGAGCCGCTACTCTCATTAACCACTGTGGTCGCCATGCACTTCAAACTCATACTTGAACTGAAGTTCACTGTATTACAGGAACTCCTTTGTAATGCAATGCCTATTAGCACAGCTGTACAGATTCTGTAAGTAATAGCTCTTATAATATAATATATATCTACTCAGACTCTCTTATGTGTAGAATATTTGTACATGTATAAGCACAGATTTTCAAATATTTCATCAGCACCTTTCCTGGTTCTTTATTACTTTTATTATTCCTTATTCTTATTCTATTTATTGTATCGAGTTGTGTAGAGATAATATGTGATCGGCCGATATTTCTCCAATTTAGCCGATCCCGAGAGCCGATCAATAGCCTTAAACAAACAAGCTTAATTTCTGCATTTCCAGCTAGCGCTTCGTTGAAACCCCCTCCGGCCAGGTCCCTGCAGTTCCTATCTGAACCGCTAGGTGGGAACACATACCCTTTCATTTTCCACAGACTGATTAAAGCGACGGCCTCGCGAGAAAAGTTTTCCTTCGCGTTGCGTCCGTCTGGCAGCGTGTTGCCGTATGTGATGCAGACTCATTTTTAAAATCTGTAAAATTAACCGTGTCTCGTTGGGGAACCAAGACAAAGACATTTAACACTACTAACCTGATACGGTTTATAGAGACACCACACAGCTGAATACAGTGAGTATCAGCAAACAGCAGAGCACAAAACAAACAACCCAGAACACCTACAGACCAGATCTGATCGGTACAAACAGAACAGCAGCAGAAATTCAATATTCTACATTTAATGATTACAGATTTAGTTTAAAATAACAAAGTCTGAGTTTAATGATTTATTTAATTAGCTTTTTTAGTTTTAAATTAAGGGTCTAAATTAAATGATTGCAGTATTGGGGATATTAGTTTGATTTACTTTGTTTATTTACTGATAATTTTGTTAAAAATATTAAGCTGTTTCATATGTGCTCATTAAAAATGGTAATAAACCAGTTTAGACCATGTTTCATGACTTGCTTGCACTAATAACTACATGTGGCCCTGCCGTGGCATATAGCCCCGCCCTAGATCAGTATCAGCTATTGGCCGATCTCGCTGAAAGGTGATCGGCGATCGGAATCGGGCTCAAAAACGCTGATTGGTCCATCTCTAGTGTTGGGTTCTTGTTACATGTCATACATGTGTGCCTCACCAAGACAGATTTCTTCTATGTGTGACATACATGGCGAATAAACAATTCAGATTCTGATTCTTATTTGTGGAGGTCTGCTTTTAATATGGTACATCACATGAATTGCGTTACTGTCCTTCTGAAAAGTGAACCTAAACACTGCTATCCGTGTCTAAAGCCTTCATTAACGTAAGTCTATCTAGAGCCAACTGCCTGTTGTGCCCTCACACATGCAATTCCACCTCATAATAAACCTGCCTATTCAAACAGGAACTCTTGTTTATTGGAAATAAAATTAACCTTTTTTATCCAGCAGTGTTGGACAAGCAATTGTTTATTTGGTGGTTAACAGTAAATTGGTTAATCATGTAAATCTCCATCTCACACCTTTCCTTGTCAGCTCCGAGCATCATCCAATCACTCGGGCTAAATGGCGCGGCGTGGCTTGCGCCCAGCATAAATAAGCAGATTCCTGCAATGACCTCCGAAGGAATAACATTCTAATGAAAAGTTTTCCTTCCAGCTCGGCTGCCAAATCGTTAACAGGCCTCCCACCTCCTAGAATGGTGTGTGAAAATGAGACTAAATTAGCCTCAGTGCTAACACGCCTCCTCCCCTTTCTACTGTCTGTGGTGGAACATACAGCAGTGAAATGACAGCGAGTGCCACAAAGGCAAAAGCAGCTGTCATATTTCCGAGGCAAAGGAGCACCATTATGTCATTAATACGATTATACCTCCTCCCCGCTACCTCGCCGATGCCTAGAAAGCTCGCATGTAAGCTGATTTCTAGTTTTTTGGAGAAGTGTTAGGCGTGGAAAAAGGGCTGCGCCAGCACTATCCACCATCCACATTAGTAATATTTCTGAGTCATGGGAGAAACTTGGCTCAGTAATACTTCATGTCAGGCCAGAGAAGCTCGCTCCCTCTTCCCTGCTGATCCCAGCACTGCGGAGAGGGCGAGGCACCGGAGCGCTTTTTATTTGGGAATTATCTGCTGACAATTAATAAATGTTGCGTTGGCTCTCTTCCCTCTGGGACGTTGGGGCTGGAGAACTTGCCGCTGATAACGGAGGGGTCCGTATCCTGCCCGCCCGTCACGTTCGGCGTGCAGGACGCCATCTGTCTGCGCGATCCGTGTAGCTGAAGAGTACCAAGCAAATATGCTACTGCGCCTCGCTGCCCAAAGGTCTGACTGAAAAAAAAAGTTTGAGGGAATGAGATGAAGCAGCTAGCGTCCATCTGTAGCTCCGACGCACTGAAAACGAACTACAGCAAAGCTAGACTTTGCCAAGCTGGCACAATAATAAAGTTAAAAGCTAAAGTTGAGGCTAAAACGAGGCACTGTTTACATTTAGGATTACCATTCGTGATGATCAGATCATCCTCCCGTCAATTCAGCCCATGTTTACACTCGCCCTGCAATGCAGCTCCTGATTCCAGGTACTGCAGAGGTGGTGCCCACACAGGCAGCGTGGAGTTTGTTTAAGGCTTAATAAAGATCTTTTTCAATGCTGAAGACAGTCTGTTACATATGTCACACATATACAACTTGCCCACACCTGAATGGTTTGATAACGATATCTGAACCACATCAGCATCAGCAGACAACTGTTCAAGAGATATTATCATCATCAGATCAATAATTACATCGGGCATTGGATACCACCAGATATATATTTATATATATATATATATATATATATATATATATATATATATATATATATATATATATATATATATATATATATATATATACATATATACACACACTAGCTATAATAATAAAACCACCTACTTATATCTACACTCACTGCCCACTGTATCAGCTCCACTGAACATATAGGAGCTACACTTACAGACTGTAGTTCATCTGATTCTCTGTATACTTTATTACTCTGTTCTTTAATGATCAGGACCCCCACAGGACCACCACAGAGCAGGTATTATTTGGATGGTGTGACATTCTCAGCACTGCAGAGACATGGGTGGAGGTGTGTTAGTACAAGTGGATAAGACCACTCCAGCAGTGGTGCTGGAGTGTTTAAACACACTGGGTGTGTCTCAAATCCTATTGAGTGTCTAAGTAGGCTGTCTAGATAGGCAGCTGTGTAAGGAGCAGCGTTCTCTCCTCATAAAACAGATTACTGAGACGCTCTAGTTAGAGAGAGACTGCGTCATGGCTTGTTCCCGCCCACTACAGCACGCCACCGGTGGTTTAGCTGGTCACTAAGCTACCGGCCAGCATCCAAAACAATAGCCCGAGGCTTAAAAATCCTAATGTCTCGAGTGTAAAACTGCTAAATGGTGAAGGACTCGTTACAGAGTTGATAATAAAATACTGTTTTGTGTGATTATATGACCAGAAACACATTAAAACTCCAGAGAGAATCAAATATCTTACATTTCAAGATGACTTCTCTGCTAGTAGCTCCACTTTCGTCCGCCACGTTGCATCATGAGATTGCCTTAGCAGCTAAGGAAGCGTTACAATGCTCCCTTAAAATCAGGGCAAAATAAGGTGCCGCAGTAGACAGCACGTTAAAGGTATATAAGAATTGGGCCAGCCTATTTAGGCAGCTCACTAGGTTTTGAGACACAACCTGTGTCAATTCATTACCTTGTGTGTCCACCATGTAGATGTAAAGTCAGTACAGTCTGTAAGTGTAGCTCCTGTATGTTCAATGGAGCAGCTAAAATCGACAATGTGTGTAGATACAAGGAAATCTAGAACACCCAAAACATGTTTATGTGAAACAACATACATATCATCAGAATTCCTAGCAGGGGAGGTATTTTATCATAGAGGTGTTTATCCTTTATTTTCAACACGTTTTATCACTTATAAAACAAAGCAAAGACCGAGCACTGATGGTCACAGTTCGCCAAGGCATATACACCATACAAACCTTTGTTTCCTCTACAGTGAAACGTGTCTCCAGATATATTTTCTAGCCCAAATGTCACAAGGAAGGAGCCAGAATCACTGGTTGAGACTGACCATACATTACCATCACAGCTATTGTTTTACAACCCTAGAGAAATTGCTTTAGGACCTGTAATAACACCGATATAACACTGGAGTGTTTCTATATTCGTCACGTTTCAGTACAATATTTTAAAAAGCTGCTGGTAGTTGCGCTCTTTTTAAAAAGGACTGATCAAAGAGAAAACATGGACTGAATACACACAGCATGATCTGAGCTGAGCTACATATTACTCATCATAACCAACGCTCACTTGACAACGGAACGAGACGCTGCCATGGCAACCACAAATGCACTGGCGTTTGGAGAAAGAAAAATAACAAAAAATCCAGCGAGTGAGGAGGTTGAGTGGCGTTCAGCGGCGTTCAATGGCTTGCAAAAACGTGAGCGCGAGGTCACGACCGTGATGGAAAAATTGGAAAAGTAACAGTTTCTTCAACAAACTTCTTTGAGTTCGCCAACAAGATCTAACATATTTGTTTGTCTAAGCTTGATGGTGAACACACAACAGGACAGCAATCTGTTTTACTTCATTCGACTCCAGAGACTTCACATATCATCAAACAGACTGACAATGATGAGCCTATAAATCTTACATTCACAACAAGTCTCAGTTCAGATGAACCTTGTGGCCTGAACGAGGGATTGGAGCCCTGCTGAGGGGATAACGCCAGCAGGGATTAAAGGGCAGCGGGAGATGTCCTAAGATTCATGGGAAACACTATGATTATTCACTTTGTGTCTTTACTTTGTATCTTCCCATCTTGAGCAAACACAGAGCAGCCTACGCTCTGCAGTTTTCTTTTGTGATGAGCTACAAATGAAACCTGCTTAAATAATTGAACAAATTCTGCTCAAATGACAGAATCCAGCGAGCCGACTTAATACGCTTGGAGATGCTACGAGTGTGTGTTCTTAAATCTCTTCGGAGGAAGGCAGTGAATGTCAGGGATGGTCATTTCAGTTACATTTGCCCCAACCTCCTACCCCAGACCATGAAACGACATCAATCACCACCCAGCATCTTGGAGTAGATCAACCTCAAACCACAAAAATCCTCAGAAAACTTGATCAATCTTGATCAAACAGATGCTAATCAGCTAACCTCAGCTAACCTACATGACAAATTCACTAAATCATACTGAAAGACAATAGAACAACTATTACAGCAGTAATGTGTAAATAAAGAGCTTGATGTTCATCAGCACTCTACAAAGCCAACACTGCAAGGCTTTCAGTTTAGTAGAGCACATCTGGTCTAGATGTTCATTGTAGTCTTTCTTATCTTCATCGTTTGGTGCTTTACAGAACCATCTACACACTGGGTCTATATAAAAACTATATAAAAACACTTTCACCATGCAAAGAACTAGGGATGCACCGATATCACTTTTTTCTTACCAATACCAGCTTTTCAGGTATCTGCCGATACCGAGTACCGATACCGATACCAACTCTGACTTAAATGCTCGATATATGGCTATAAATCCTGATATTTATAGTGTTCCACTTTTTATATGTTGTATTTTTATGTCTTATCCTAAATAAGATATAATAAACTTGAAAGAATCACTTACTGGTTGAGTAACTGCACATTAAAAAGTTTGAGCTATGAAAAAATAAAAATTGCCACAATGCAGAAACACATGCAGCCATTTAGACAATAAGCTTCATGGTATCGGTATCGGTATCGGTATCGGTGCAACACTACAAAGAACCATTTAAGTATGAAATAGTTCTAAATAGAAGCACTTACTCAAGAACACCTAAAGAACCATCTTTTTTTAAGAGTATAGTCCTGGAATTTCCCTTTTAATGGACTAGGTTCCAGGACTAGTGTGGGAAACCAACCTTCTTATTTTCTTGTTTGTAACAAACAGATTAGAACCTCTAGTACACCACAAGATGCAGGTTCTTCACTTCTCTCTGGTTAGGCGTAGAGTTTAGACAATTCATTGTTCAAACACGTTTTTAGCAAACATGGGTTTTTCAAACCACCGGAAACTTCATAACAAAGCCTCCACTAAACTCAGCCACACTGGCTTTAACGGCCAGTGCACCGTGAATAATTATCCTACCACGCTGGACGGCTAGCTAGCAGCACCCCCTGGTTTATTCTTGGTAATAAACAAAAGTAAGAGCCCGCTAGCTGGCTGGAAATCAGAAGACGCAGGAATCTTCTGCACAGCACCAGGCAGCAGCACCTGGAGTTACAAGTGTTACTGTCACCTGGAATTACGAGAATCTCTCAAGCTCTACCCAATCACACGGAGTCCGGTGTGCAGAGCTGGCAGCAGCGTGCCACTAATGAGAAGCTAGAGTTTTGTTTAAAATGGCTGGGCTCATAAACGTGACACACCAGTCAGCTGTCCTGACGGCTTTCCTGTTTTCCAACACTTTAATGAAATGTTCTAATGTAGCGAACGCGATCATATTATTTGTTGCAGCTCTACCATGTACCGTCTTGGATAACACACTTAAAACAAAGGCATGGTAGGTGTAACCTGCAGAGATCAAATTAGCATTGTTTTAGATTCCAGGGCAAGATTCTGGTAGAGGGGTCCCAAACCAAGCTGTGCAGAAAGAAGAGATTGCTGAAATAATTCATGAAGAAATGTGCAGGGCAGCAGCCTAAAGCTCAGTGCAGGTTCTCCTACTGTGCTCTGGGAACAGGTCAGTGGAAATAAATGTAATCAGTGCACTTTGTTCTCCCCAGCGATATCGCTCCTCCTTATCACATCCCAACCCTGCTGCTTTTCCATCCAAGATCTGAATCTCATTTCGCCGCATTTACATAGGTTTCTCACCGGGGTCCGCTCCTTGCAAAGGGCTAATTACGGCTCAGAGCTGCTGGGTTAGGAGCGAAAGGAGAAATCGACTTTAGCAGTCCGAGCTGACTTCAGTGTAGATGTAAGTAGTGCAAATAACTACGGTGCTCGGAGCGGTCCCAGCAGACGCCTTCTTGCTAATTCAAGTTCGCATCCAAAGCTTCTATTGCAATTACTGAACGTTCATTTGTTTTTCAAGTAGAGTGGACTTTTTGGTCAAACGTTGCAGGACAAATAGGCGTTCGCTTCATAGCCATCTCCTGTTTTCTTTCTGTTGTATAAAGATCCCTTGACCCAGCTCAGTGACTCACAGCAACACAGTGACATATATAGTGGCAAACCCTACTGCAGCAATGTAAACATGCTGTGGCACCAGCAGCCGTAATCCTGTACCACTCCTGTTTTTTTTATTTTATTTTAGCTGCACTGTAATGGTTAAAACTAACAATATTCAAGAGGCCAACACACACATACATATACACACACATACATATACACACACCACCACACAAAATATTTATGGTAGGTATTATAAATGGCTTCAGCTCAATGCACAAATATTACAATTTCTGTTTCTCTCGTTTGTTTGTTTGTATGTATAAATGCTTAATTTTTATTGTTTGTTTGGTTTTTTCATCTCTACCGTTTTTTTTTTCTTTTTCTTCCCAAATCCTTTATTCTCCTTGGCAATCCCTGTTTGTTTGTTTGTATGTTTATTGTTCTCTCTCTACACAATGACTGCATATATTAAATGAAAACTTGTAATACTAGAAATAAAAAACATTGGTCATCCGAAGAGGGGGGGGGGCTTTATCTGTTTCTGGTTAGAGTAAGATAGATATAAGGTAACAAATATCTTAAGAATGGCCCGTTCAGTGTTTTAGAGGGCGATTCCGATCGCCGATCACCTTCCAGCATTATCGGCTGATAGCCGATACCGATCGAGAGCGGGGGCTATATGCCACCAGCAGGCTACATGCAATATTAGTGCAAGCAAGTCATGAAACATGGTTGAAACGTTGCTTATCTATAAACTCAGTCACTCTGGCTGTGGTGCCTTTAGCTCTCTGGCTGTTGTTGCTGCTGTTCTGTTCGTACCGGTCAGATCTGGTCTGTATGGTGGGTTCTGGGTTGTTTTGTTTTGTGCTAGCTGTGCGTGCTAGCTCTGCTGTTTGGCGATACTCACTGTATTCAGCCGCATGGTGTAGTTCTAAGTGCCGTATCAGATTAGTATGTGTTAAGATGTCTTTGTCTTGGTTCCTCCACGTTGATTTTACAGATTTTAAACTGTCCTGGTTGAGTCTGCTTCACGTAAAAAACTGCCAGACGGACGATGTTTTCTCTATCAGTACATGCAGTGAATACCATAAACTGTTCTCACCAGGCTGTCGCTTTAGTCAGTCTGTCGAAACTGAAAGGGTATGTATTTCCACCTAGTGGTACAGATAGGAATTGCGGGGAACTTGCCAGAGGGGGTTTTACAAGAGGGGGGCTCCTCTTCCTGGATGAAACGCTAGCTGGAAATACAGAAATTGTGCTCGCTTGTTTAACGCCATTGCATATTTTGATTAGAAATCTGCCAATACCAATACATAGCCAATCAATCCTTCCATCTCTACTTTAGAATGTATGAAAGCTGTTAGTCTGAGTGAAAGCGTACAGTTTGGTCAGGATCGACTGTAGTTATAGCGTCTCTGGCTGTAACACTCAGAAAGCGAGACATCCTTGAATGTGCGAAACCATGTCTGCGTAGCTTGACGTGTCCACATGTCCACAGGTGGTTCTTGTATGTACGATAAAATACACAATCGAGTATGTATCCAGAGTGACCGTCGTGTGTGCAGCACAGACGGCAGCTAGATGGACTGGGAGACTCAGTAAGGTCCTGGTAGGTGGTCACAGGTATCTGGAGCCAGTGCATCCTCACAGCTGCTGGAGGGAGCGTGGAGGAGGATCCATAGAGCTAACATCACCATCCCAAGGTGGTGCCACAGATGCTTAATTGGGTTCAAGTCTGGGGAATTAGGGGTCCAGGGTAGTACTTGGAAGTCTTGGTCAGGTCTTCCAACCAATGTGGGACATTTCTTGCTGGAAGATCCCATCCGCCCCAGAGAAGACAATCAGCATGTATGGTGTACGTGATCTGCAAGGATGGGATTCAGTCTTCCACATGGATGAGTGGGTCCAGAGAATGTCACCAAAACATTCCCCAGAGTATAAAGTGGTCATAATAATGTGACGCGACTGTGTATATCCACTTGTTAATAAGAACAAACTTGTAAAGGATCCAGAACTTTTTTTTAATATGAAACAAAACTGCAACCAAAAAAGCATTGAAAGTACAGAAATCGGGCTCCAGACCAGCTTTAAGCTTCCACATCTTACCCCGAGCGGCCGTAACACCCCTGCGTGACATTTATGCTTCTTGTTTTTTTCTCCTTTTACACTCGCAATAAACTGTAGCAGGTCTTGGTCTCATCAAAGGCAAGCAGTGATGATGACAAAGGTGGCCTTTAAGAAGGCCTTTGACTGAAGACAACCAAGGAAGAGTAACATTTATCAAAGTCTGATATCAGGGCTGCAGCCAACGGTCGGAAAATGTCATTTATCAAATTATTCTACGACACTCCAGACATCAAAAGGACAGCAAGTATTAATCTAGATTGTATTCCCGACATAGAAGATACAGAAAAGATTGTTTAAGGAAAAAGTCACATAATGTTCAGCTTCCATGCATTTGAACTCAACAAAAGCGAATATAATCCAGCAGCGCACCCCAGGACCAGTGCGCACCTGCTTCTGATTAATACTCAACTCACATCTGGACCTCCTTTTCTCTCCATTCTCATCACAAATAAACACAACTCAGACTATCTCTGAAATAATCATACTCAGACTACAAAGACCTTGACACAAAACTGTAGTCTTAAGTAGACACATCCTACTAATACAGTATTCAAATTAAAGGGTTAAGTAACCGATAACTAAATAGGTTGTCTCTGTTTCGTCACACGTCAGAGTTAAGACCTGGGTTAAGCAAACAACCATAACATAAACATCTGGAGGAGCCACAGAATTGAACATCTGTTGCCAGGTCAGTCCACAGGACAACACTAGAAAAACCAAACAACGGTCATTGTGGAGCCAACCAAACCACTAACAAAACATGTGTATCAATGCATTTGTATGAATCTCATATTCCATTAAAATCAGCAAACTCCATACTGATACAATTCCGCTGCAAGAAAAAATGTAAAACATGTTTATGAAGTTGTCATCTGCACATCATCTCAGGACATACATGTATTAAAATGCTTGGGGTGAGGCTCAAATAACTCTGAAGCAGGGCAGCATTATGTATCGTAGTAAAAAACTGTACAAGCATAACAATAAATAGACAATAGTTAATAGTGAAATGAAGTAAAATAAGAATCTTGAATTAATTATCAGACTTTCTTTAACCATAGAGTCCGTCTCGTTTAGTATGCGGCTCCTGACATGTAGGCCTGTCCCAATTCTTAGATACCTTAAACGAGCTGTCCTCAGAGGCTCCTTATTCTGGTTGAATAATAAGGAAGCATCAAATGGCTCCTTAGCTGCTAAGGCAATCCCATGATGCAACACAGGCTACATTTTTCCAACATAGCGGACAAAAGTGAAGCTACAAGCAGTGAAGTCATTTTTAAAAGTATGTTATTCCGTGTTTTAATTTGTTTATTTGTCATACGACCTCACCAAATACTTTGCAGTGAGGTTTTATACTCAAGGTATAAGTATTTATGCTAGTGGATTTTTAAGACTCAGGCTATTGTTGTGGATAGCCAGCTGGTAGCTTAGCCAAGGTGCCAGTATGGGCTGTGTATTGGCAAGAACCTGGCGATACAATACGTATTGTGATACAGCGCTCACGATTCAATACACTGCGATACAGAAGGCAAAGTAATAAATTGTAATTTTTAAAACCACACTATTCAAACACACCACTATATGAACAGGTTTACTAATACTTACAATAGCATTGCACCCTTGTGCTGCTTGTTAATGTTGGAGAGGAGCTGAAAATGAATTACAACACTGCCATCTAGTGGTCAGAGGTTTAAACACAGCACACACCGACACACTTTCTGCTAGGAATCTGTGTATCGATACTGTTTTTTTTGAGAATCGAATACCGTATCACCAAACATAACATCCTGATATTCGAGATTTCGATATTTCCTTACACCCCTAGTAGACAGTAGCTAAACTAAGCTAAAACACTGGTCGCATGCTGTGGCGGCAACAAGCTGTGATGTAGTTTCTCTCTAACTAGAGCATCTCAATAATCTGTCCTATGAAGATAGACGTCAGATAGAACGCTGTCTACTTAAACAGCTGCCCTACCTAGACAGCTCACTACTTAGGCAGCTCACTAGGTTTTAATATGTGATGAGATCAAATACGTTCATAGTAATAAACACATGTATTTCTTTTAACTGCTAACAATGAAGAATGAGAACCACAGGATCCCTTAAGAAAAGGCTAAATGTACTCAGGGTTTCCAGTCTTGTAAGAATTCTTTGGTTTAATCAAGTGATTTTAAAGCTTCTCAGTAGAAAAGCTGCTCTCGAAGCTCATAAGACTAGAAAGGCTTTTCAAACAAATGTCTCGGTACTTGGCCTTTAATCAGCCTACGGTCATGCAGACGGAACACTGCAGTACGTGTGGTTTGATGGTTAAAGGCCCTGAGACGAAGCGCTTCAACTCTGAATGCTCATTGTATTACGTTCTATTGTATATGCTCAAGTCTCGCAAACATATGTGCCATTGCTGACCACGAAGAAAACAATACTGGCTTATTATGTGCTAAAACGCAGAGGAATATTTGCAAACAGCCGACAGCTCTGGAGCAAACTCAGGGCGAAGTGCTTGTTTACTTTTAACACTAACAGCAACTCTGATTCTCTCTGAGTGTAGACACTTTGTAGGGTAGTCAGCTAATAATCATATAACCTTTATACACGTCTTACTCGAGTAAACTGCTAGTTTAGCTGTTTGGCTAAACAGAGCCTCACACTGCAGCCACCAGCGCAGGCTATACTTTCTTTGCCTCGACTCAGTATGTCACGCAGCAGCTCACCATTTCACTCGAGTGGAACTCGATTCGCTGGCCTGGGGGATTTTATGCCAAGACACTCAAAAATATGTAAAAATCCGTCTACGTCCTGTTTTAAATAACCATCTCGTGCCTCCAGGCTGAGAACCGCTGGTTTATAATACTGTGCACTTTTCGGATGCTCGATATTTATGAGCTCCCACTTAAGGGTCCGGGACGTTGTTTACTGCAGTTATGTTATCTTCCTGGTAAACAGTGTACTTAGAATTTGTATATATTTGAATACTTGAGGAACAAACAAGAGGGGAATTCAGATATCTCTTCTAAGCTCAGCTGACAGCCAGAGTCAGAGAGCGTGCATGAGTAATCGGCTGCTTCTGAGCACCTCTCTTTTCTGCCGTTTCTTCTTTATGTACCAGGACCGTTACAGTCTGATCTTCAAGAGAAATAAGAGAGAGACAGAGAGACAGAGAGACAGAGAGAGAGAGAGAGAGAGAGAGAGAGAGGTTTTGTGTGTTTAATTGGCTACATTAAAACTAAACAATATTCATATTATCAGGAGAAATTGGGTTACGATACAATATGCTTTTCTGAACATGTAGGCCACATTAGTAGTCAGACCAAGTGCACGTCTGATTATGAAGAGAGTATAATTAGTCCCATTGGACTGGATTTAGTGCAACACGGTATGTAAAAATGCTGAGTAAAAATCATTGTAAACACAGTATATTAGAATGCAGCACTGCTGGTTCTTTTGTGTATTTTCTAACTGAACTTATGTCTGAAAAAGCACCACGATCATGATATCTCAGTTGGTAATTTATAAATTATTTTAGAGATGGAAGGATTGATCGGTTATGTATCGGTATTAGCCGATTCTTAATCAAAATATGCGATCGGTGATCGGCCGATATTTCTCCATTTTAGTTGATCCCGAGAGCCGATCAATAGCCTTAAACAAATTAGCCTAATTTCTGTTTTCCAGCTAGTGTTTCATTAAAACCTCCTCCTTCATTTTCGACACCTTCATTAGCTTTTTTCATTTTAAATTATGGGTCTAAATGTAATGATTGCAGGATTGGTGATATTTGTTTGATGTACTTTGTTTATTTACTGTTAATTTTGTTTAAAATATTATTGCTGTTTCATATGAGCTCATTAAAAATGGTAATAAACCAGTTTAGATCATGTTTCATGACTTGCTTGCGCTAATAACTACATATAGTCCTACCGTGGCATATAGCCCCGCCCTTGATCGGTATTGGCTATCGCACAATCGTGCTAAGAGGTGATCAGCGATTGGAATCGGTCCATCTCTAATTATTTTAGCTGGCTAAGATAATTATTTAATTGTTCATTTCATGCAACTATTAAAGTACAGATGTTAGAAGTGGCCAAATTAGCTGGCTATGGCTCTGTCTCAAACCCTAGTGAGTGTGTAAGTAGGCTGTCTAGGTAGGGAGCTGTGTAAGTAGCAGCGTTCTCTCCTCATCTCTCCTCATAAAACAGATTACTGAGACGCTCTAGTTAGAGAGAGACTGCGTCACGGCTTGTTCCCACCCACTGCAGCACGTGACCGGTGGTTTAACTGGCTGCTAAGCTACCAGCCGGCATCCAAAAACAATAGCCCGAGTCTTAATAATCCGCTAGCATAAATGCTAATGTCTCGAGTATAAAAGTGTAAATGGTGAAGGACTCGTTACAGAGTTGATATAAAATACTGTTTTGTGTGATTATATGACCAGAAACACATTAAAACTCCAGAGAATCAAAATAACTCACATTTTAAAACCACTTAACTGCTCGTAGATTAGCCTGCGGTGCATCATGGGATTGTCTAAGCGGCTGAGGAAGCGTTCAATGCTTCTTTAAAATCAGGTCTAAATAAGGTTCTTCAATAGACAGCATGTTTAAGGTATGTAAGAATTGGGACAGTCTACATGTCGGGAGCGCATACTATGATGTAAAATGCTGCCTATGTAGGGGATCACTAGGTTTTGAGACACAGCCTATATGTTTGATTAACAGGTAATACTGTTGTACAGTCAGAGTGAAACACTGCCCTCTAAACAGGTTAGCATCGTCTCCATGGTGCATCTTACTGAAATAACAGAATCTAACACATGTACAACGTTATTATAGTACTAAGAAACTGCGATCATCCCAAGTAAAAGCCATTAGGCATACGTAATTAACTGAACTAATATACTTATGTAATAATAGTATACGTAGTTATAATAGTAACACAATAATATCTGCTCTGGTGTGTCAGGTATAGAAATATTATTTGAATTCGTTCTTCACTCTGGTCTTATACATGTCCTTCTTCCATCTCTCCAAACTTAATTCACATATAGAAGAAATCCAGCACTGCTCCTACTTTCTATAGGTGTGAGCAGAACAGTCCAAGGACACTCTGAAAAAAATAAAAAGCCTCAAAGAGGACACAACCGCTGTCGAAAAGAACATTGCTACCTGTTTTGGAAAAAACCCAGCAGGACTAGAGCAGTATTTTCAGGACCAATAAGACAAAACTTTTTCGGCAACACACAGAGTAATGTTTGGGGTGAACAAAACACTGCATACCAAACTTCCACCCAACAGTGAGGCAAGAGCTGTGGAGTGGAGCTATTTTACTGCCTCAAGACTTGAACAGCTTGCAATCACTCGGGGACCAGTGGGTTTCGAGATGTGTGAGAAAATTCAGGGCATCTGGCTGAGATGTAAAACTCAGTTTCATTCCATAGTTTAGAAAGACCATGTAAGAGTTTTGAATTGGCTCCCAAAGAATGCCATGGTGTTCGAGAAAGGCCTCTGAAAATATACATGAACTGAAACAGTTTTGTATGTGGGAATGGAACAAAATACCTCCTAAATGCTGTACTGGATCAATTAGTACCTACACAAAGCATCTCGCTGAGGGTTACTGCCCTTGAAGAAAACTCCACTGGGTAAAGGTTCAACATTTCTTATGCCAATGATATAGATTTAGATCCTGTGTTGTTACTGTTTGTTAAGGAAAACTAAATTATCAGATATCAGATCACATTTTATATATACATCGTCGCTGTCCAATGGAAAACAAGTATCGCCAAAAACAGTCTTGGCTTTCAACGTAAGTGAAATTTACGTTGCCGTGTTTAAATGATGAAGAAAACTCAAAATCTAAAAAAATAGAGATACACGTCATTGGACAGCGACGATATTTATATATGCATACACTACCGCTTAAAAGTTTGGGATCACAGTGAAATGTTCTTGTTTTCAATGGAGTATCTTCTTCCTTAACACAACAATGGACTGACGGGTCTCTAAAGAAAGTTGTTTCTTTCTGGTCATTGTGAGTCGGTCAGCAAGACATCAACTGCTGATGCTTCAGATACTAAACTAACCAAGAATGTTGTTCTCCCTTTTATACTCACTTATTAGTAGAATGTTTTTCAGCTGTGATCACAATTGATCAAGAGTGTCCTAACAACCAATTAGTCCAATAACATCCTTAACTTGGATTGGTGGCCGTACCAGGAGATTTAGACAGAGGACTGAGAATTGCTGATAATAGAACTATATGCAAAATAAGCCTCTATACAAAAATAGAGTTTAATACAAACATTTTTATTCTTTAAAAATCATCTGATACACTTACATTCATTGTGAAATGGACAGTATTGTTTGTGAATTGCATGAAAATTGCATGAAATGAAATTCTAAAGTGATTCTAAACATTTGAGCGGTAGTGTATATTTATATAAGCATGTCTGTAATGATATTCATACATTCTGCCTACCTTTATATGGTGCATGTATGAGTGAGTGGAATAGATGGGGCAATGCAGCATTTGGCAAACGTGGCCTAAGGCCTGTATGATTCTTGATAGCTGTGTACATGAATTAGTTTCACTTTCACAGACATGGTGCGTTTCGAAACTGTAGTAAGCACTCAGCAATTAACATTTTGGGGTTGTGTTTATAGCGCTTATAGTGTTTATACCCCTCTGCCCAAACGCTCCAGTGCTTCTTTAAGGCTCACCGGAATTGTGATGCTTGTATTGTAACACACAATGTACTGCGAAGCTCAAGTACAGACGTTATTCATTTTAATATTCATTTGTTTGGATACAGGGACTGCAAGATGATACACGGGATAAAACAACCCAGAAATATTTACGATACCAGATACACTGACATGAACAGAAAGCGTTCCCGCTGATGCACAACAAAACACATTATTCCTCCGCAGAAGTCTGCTCAGCGCCCAAAACAATTGAACACGTTCAGACTAAGTTTATTTGTCTTCCAAGAACATTTCAAGTAAGTGTTAATTATGTTTCGGATGTTGGCCTTTCACCAAAACACATAAAAGCAAAATGAATGCTGGGATTTTCATTTTCTCTCTGCATCAGATAAGTGCAAAAAGCTCAATATTGTTATAGAAACCATTCGTGTACGACTGCAGACAGTCCCCAAGAGTTCACAAACTTTTATTTCTCCGAATCCCACGTGAACGCAGAGCCAGCGCCACAGAGCCCTCCTCTCTACAGCTTCGACGAGAGAGACAGACAAGCAGGCAGGCAGGCAGACTACCTGTTTTCTTATGCAGAGCAGGCCCTGTTAAATTATCTGAGATTAGCATAGTGTTAAGCACATAGTCGATGCAATTAGTTTTGGGCCAGTGTTCGTCAAGGTCTGCACATTAATTTAATGATTTCCTTATATGAAGCATCGGGACTTACAGACGGATCCTGCCGCCTAGAAATAAGCTGTGCATAATGATATTGATAATCTGGAACCACACATGGGTGCAGGTGATTGCATATCACTCGGTTTAAACCTTCCATTTCCACCTAGAACTTCTTTTAAAAAGTCCCCTGTAATTAGGTTTGATGTAATAAACACTGTCAAATGACTGCCAGTCATCTCACCAAGTTTTTCAAAATCTTTTTTTTAAATTAGTTAACCGATATTTATTCATGAGGTCACATGAAGGGCAAAGATGGAGCTCAGGCAATAAGTCTCGGAACATATTCCAGGCAATTGCAGCTGGAGGAGCCGAGCTGTACGGCGAGTCAAAATAAGCTGGCACCAAAAGAGCCGGATGACATATTTATTTCATTTAGATCTTGCAGCAGTGTTTGAGCTCCGGCTATGCTTGCGAAGGAACTTAATCACCAGCCAGCAGAGCCCTAATTTCTGATTCGCTGATTTCTTCTCCGATATCTACACCTCTATCTACGTCTCCTATATAACGGTACACATGTATCAACATCTGTGTATCTCCTGCTGGGAGGAGAAGAATGCTTTAATCGATGGTGCAAAGGTGGAAACAGTTTATCCAAGAGGTGCGGTAGCTTTCGCATACATCAGCAAAGCCCGACTTTAATGGTGCATTTAGATCACCCGGATAAACTCACACATTTTCAAGTGTACCACAAAGAAGTCCCAAAAGAGCTGACAAAGTCATAAATACGAGTGGGGTTTACCACGCAGTACCTTCTCTGATACAACAGCTGGCAAACGACGTGCTCTGCAAAATATCCTAAATATCAAAGATACTTCAATGTGAGTAAATGGTTTTAGTACTTCATTGTTTTGCTATTCTGTGTTGACAAGTCTTGTATGGCTGAAACGATTCCTCGAGGAACTTGAGGAACTCAATTGCCTCGAAGATTCGTTTAGTCCATACAATGATATACAGCGCACTGTTTCACACGGATGACTTTTACTGTTGCACAGCGCATGCTTACAGTGTTGCCAGGTGACACGAAGAAGACGTGATTTGATGGCGCAGATAGCAAAATAGAGAAAGAGAGAGAGAGAATGAGGAGAGGCAAACAGAAAAGAAAACCATACACAGTGTTCAAAGTCTACTATAAAACCGAACTAACCGAGGGAGCCGTTACTGAGTGTAAACCTGAAGATAGACGAGGCTGAAGTTAGCTTCTTATGTAAATCCCACCGTTCCACCTTAAATGATGCAGCAGTTATAGGCGCCAGAATATAACTTATATACCATTTAAGGTGGAACGGGGAATTCAAATAAGAAGCTAACTTCAGAAAGCAAGCAACTGAGCTTTCCCAGTAAACTGATAGTGAGTCTGAGTTTTACGGTAACCCCTAGCCGAGCACCACATCAGTGTTTCAATGTTTCAGCACGTCCAGTCCACAGAGCGGAGCGACACACAGTAACCATAACATTTAGCCGAAATCAGTGTGATGGTGAGTTGAGATGAAGGCGTGTATTAAAGCGTGTATGTTGTGGTTATATGTAATGGCTAGTTAAGAAAGTGTGATGGTGAGTTATGTCCGTAAATGAGCTTCGTTCACATTATCGTTTTGATCATAGTTACAAACACACACTCACAACAACATACACCCCTCACACACCCTCATCCCTCACAGTGATGCATAAAATACCCAGCAAATTAAATATCAGGTGGTGTTTGTAGCAATTTGAAGCCTAAAATCTAATACAGCGAGAATATTCAGTTCAGTTTGTTTGCAGTGTACAGTACATAGTGTACAGTAGCCAGTCTTGTGAACTTATAGTATGATGTATACTATAGTACTATATGTAATTTAATCAATAAAATGTTAAGAACCTTGTATTTTTTTATCTTATATATTTACTATTGCTCTTTAATTAAAAAAATACATATTTTATCCGGTTACTCGATTAATCAATGGAATAATCAAAATAATATTCGATTACTAAAATAATCGATAGCTGCAGCCCTAAAGTCTTGGAAGTCTTGCTTCCTTTAGAGATGTCCTCTTGGCCTTAGGGAGTCTTGGTCACTGTCGCTCTTGGCTCATTTGGGGCCTGGACCTGGATCTTCTGTAAAACTGCTTTGTCTGGCCCTAAAGAACCCTTAGTGTCATTGTTAGGAGTTGTTACCTAGAGATTTGATGATAGTGGCCAGATTTATCTTCTTCAAATTTAATCTGCTGCAGCATTTTAGGGTCTATCCGTTAACTGGCCAACAATGTCTGCTCCAACATCTGAAACCTGGACACAGTTCCTATGAGAATTACATACTGTGGAAGAAATACCATATCATTTGAGACTGAGGCAGAAATGTGTCTGATTGAGTACAGCAATGTCAACAATGTACTGAGAATATGGTATATTTGAACTCGAATGTATACTTGACACCACTCCACTGACTCCTTTACATATGTTTGGTGTTCGTTACTCATACACTCATAAGTGTGCGTGAACGTCAGTGTGAATGTCTTGAGTTCTTGCCTGACTGCAAGTGGTGAAATCTGCAATGATCCTTAATGAACTAATTAGTTTAAAACAACTGCTTTGTGACAACACCTGGTGTAAAAAAGTGCTACATAAGTAAATCTGGAATTTAATTAAATAGACAGGCTCTGTTAATTAGCAAACTATTCATTTCTTGCACTTTCTACCACTGCTTATGCATAAATACACATTTTTCAGTTGCTTATCATCACTCGAACACCAACTACTGATAGTCACGGTTTGGTGACTCATCAATTTTCTTTCTTTCTGAGCCCACGTAGATGCAGGAATGCGACATAAGAATCTTAGAATCTACAAAAAACATGCGCCGAGTCTCTGAAAGTGTGTTGAAACTGCACGAATGTAACAAGACCGAAGACAAAGTGTTGGGAACAGATAACAAATTAATTTTCACAGTTTCCCCGTCCTGGCTCTGCCCTCTCCAGCCTCTCCAGTCCCGCCTAGTCATTAGTGTGCTCACCTGTGAATAATCATTTCTTGCAGCTGTGCTTTGTTCAGTTCACTGTGTGCTTTACATTTCAGTGTGCTTTAGTTGGGTATCTGGCCTTTCTGGGAGTTTGTTGCCAGTATTGTTAGTGCGGTGCTAAGCTTGTGCAATATGCCATCTCCTGAACGTGACCCCAGCCATCAACGATTGACATTAATATAGTGGATGTCAGAGCGGCTGGGTTGTTCATATTTCACAAGAGAAGACATCCAGTGTATTCAAAGCCACAGACAAGTGTATCTGTTAAACAAGCAAGACCACGGTCAACAAAGGAAGTAGCGCCTTTCGTTTTTCAAGTCAGACGTCATATATAATTTGGAAAAACTAAATAAAGAAATAAGGTTATGATAAGAATATGACTTAGTTGCATCTGTGGATATCGCATTTCCTGACATGTGTACTGTTTTACTTGGCCAAGATGAAAGGAACCTATTTCTGATACAGTTTGTTAATCCGACTTTGACTGACTTTGTGATAACACTAAGCGCAACACATATATTAAAAGTGTTCATTTCATGGTTTGATTTAGTCACAACATCTCAAAGATCCTTTCTGACACTTGCTGGTGACTGTGAGGAAAAAAATGACGTTAAAGGGGAAGGAATATATTTAGTGGCATTCAATTAGCGACACTATGTGTCAACCCACTTGGCTGGCTGGTTGTAGCAGAGTAACTGTGTGATAGTTCATATATTTATAATATAATAGTTAGAATAGTTTGGCCTATGCTTATGTTATCAAGGTCATTCCTGATATTGTGATTACAAAAACTACACCACATCAAGGATATGATTAATAGATTAGTAGTAGGGTCTGAGAAAATGTCAATATATCGTATATCGGGATATTATGTTTAGTGATACTGTAAGGATTCTCAAAAACACAGTATTGATACACAGATTTTGGCATACAGTGAAGCATTGTGTGTTGTGTTTAAACCTCTGACCAGTAGATGGCAGTGTTGTAATCCATTTCCAGCTATACTCCAACATTAACAAGTAGCACAAGGGCGCAATGCTACTGTAAGCTTTGGAAGCCTGTTTTAATAGTAGGATTTGAAAAATCGCAATATATCAGTTTGCTCGTAGTATCGCAGTATATCGCGATATATTGAACTGTGACTGCTGTATCACGATTCGCATTGTACTGCCACGTTCCTGCCAATACACAGCCCTAATCATTAGTTATTAATGTTTCAGATGTTTATAAGTTAAAACATTATTATACATACCATATACTGTAAAAAGGTCTGTAAGTATTGTGATATGTTTACATCTTTTCCATACTACCCACCACTTCTTTAATAACTGAAGCATCATATTTATTAATGAACAACAGGGTAAATATTAGAGTTGGATCAATACCACTTTCTCCTTATTGACACCGTATACCAGACCCATAAATATAGGTCAAATCCTAACAAACCTGAATGTCCTGATGTTTACACAAATTAAAAATATTGTTTTAGGTGAAATCGGTTTGATTAAATGGCATTTCCTTGCTGGATTATGTATAACAGATGCCAGTTATATTTATTTATTATCATATAATTAGCAATAAGATTCATGTTCAACAATGTAAGTAAATGTAAAATAGCTTCAGTGTGTAAAACAGTTTAAACAGAACTGAACAATGTGTAGATAAACCTGAGGGTTGTACATGTCAGCACCCAGCAGCTTCTTTGGTTTAGCACAAACCGAGCTGAATGTTGTTTTATACCCAAATTTCACAAGTCATTTGTCTCACAAGTGCATCTCGTAACCTCACGCTTATGTCTCAGCACCTTAGACTCTGCTGGAGTAAATATTAAATGTTGTTCATGGTCAGTATCAGCGACTTTCACAGACTGGTTGAAGAAACAGGCTGCAAAACCCTCAAGTCGTGTGAAACAGCTGACTGACACACACTCACCACAGGCAGAGCTAGTGGACACACAAGCCCAGCTAATGCTAATTCAAAGCTAAAGGCTGTCATTATTATCTCCTTACTGACATACTAAGTACTGAAAGAAGCAGTTCAGGCATTCAGGTATTTGGGAGCACATTAGTGTGTTTATCCCATAAAAGACTGCCATTACAGATTTTTACTACTGCTTGACATCCTGCACCACCAACTAATTCTTTTTACTATTGGAATTCTTTATTCTTTATATACTTTATTGTTTTTGTACTGTGTTTGTAACTGCTACTGGCTGCTAAATTTCCTTCGGGATCAATAAAGTACCTATCTATCTATCTATCTATCTAATGTTAAGGTTTGCTAACTGGCTCTACCGGTCTTGGCGTCCACATCACAATACTAAAACTCCAGTGAAGTAATAGTATTGGTGCCAATACTGATACAGCATTGGTGCTTAATGCCTCATGATTTACCAGAAACAAACTGGTGGGCACTTAATAAGACATGATTAATGACAGTCCTGAATGATGTTGTCAAAAAAAAATATGTGTTATGTAACTCCACGTCCACCTAAAACCCTAGGCTGGACTGTTTACAGCAATGCCACACACACACTAATTCAACATGCCAAGGGCAAGCGTGTCAAAGCACTGTTAGTGGGACAATAACATGCAACAGTCATTGAAAGCACAGCTGAGAAAACAGGATGCAACGCAGCTATTCTAGTCAGAAAGTGAATAACATGATCAAGGTCCAGAAAGCCCTGATTTGCTCTGCCCAGGAAAAGGGGCTCCTGTGACCTTTACTATTCTAATCGGAGTCCTCGGTGCGTGTACATCAGCGGCCACGAACATAACGACTTTGACTGCGCTCAGTATCAATCTCCTGTTCCTTTATCGCTACAAAACAAGCTCTCAGATTAATGGTTCCTTTTAATATTTAATAGCTGGACTGCAGTTTACATTTCTGCCTGACTGCTTTCAATGAAGTGCTTACTCTAGGCTGCATAAATATTTCAAAGCACCCCATTAATTATTTGAACCCTGAATGCACAATCAATGTGCCGCCATTAATTATGCTTTATTCAAAATTCATATTTGCCTGCCCACTCATTGAGATATTTACACAAACAAATGACACCGTTAAACAACCACGCCTGCATTATTGATGCCTAGGCTCACGTTTCGCTAATAAAATGCCACGGCAATTAGCAACACCGTTTAGGCCAAAGCGGGATCAGAGCGAACCATGTGACGCCTGTCTGGCGAACGGCTTGCGTTGCTGGCTGAGTTCAAAACTGAACTCCCACCTCAAACGTCCGAATGCAGAGATGAACCACTGCGGGAGAAATCTGGTGTGATTTTTCGCTCCAGGCCAAACCGAAGCACGGCCTTCACGTTAGCTTTTGTTGAGCTCATGAGCAGCAGCTAGCCCCCGGACCGTGCACAGTACGTAGTGTATTGGCTCACGCATGCAGAACCAGAGCAGGTTGAGCGTGCGCTGCTCTAGCATCAGATAGATGACTTGTCTTTGGAGGTGGCCTTCCTCTGCTTGCATGCCATTAAATCACTGCGATTGCGGCGCGTCCGCTAAAGAGCAACATGAAGGACACAGAGCGTGCGTCCAGGCTTGAGATAGCCCCCTTGATATATCATTCACTAATAAATGGAAAAATGTTATCATTATTGGTCTGATATGCTAATTACAGATGATAATTACAAGCAATAACTTGCTGCACCAATTATGCCCAACTAATTGTCATGTCATGGAATGAAAAATGAATCGGGGATCCATCTTTTTGTTTGTACATCAATTGCAGCGTGAACTTGTAAGGCAAGAAATTATGAAAATGATCAGTTATTGGTATTAAATTAGCCATGACAGCGTGCTTCATTATTCACCCAGAAATTCCATATCATTGCCTTCCTGATCCAAACATGGCTCTGCACGTAAAGCTCTCCGACCCGTCGTCGCTACTGCCTCCGAACCAGCTACACATCTAGCGCCAGAAAATTACTGCAGCTCTGCTTCCCTTTTGTCCTCTTCCAGTTCTCCGACTCCTAAATGCGCCTTCAAAAGCTTAAGAATTAGCGTGACCCGCAGAGTAGGTGTGGGTTAAACCAACAAAGCTGCACTTCAGCATCCGCAGAGAGACGGTACGAGAGGGGTGTGATGTCAGTGAGAGGCGGGCCCGGCCTACTGTAAGCCGCGCTCATGGCACCTTTGGCCCCGCTACAAAACAAAAGGGCAGCGAAGATCGAAACTTGGAAACAAAAGAAACGGGAAGGAGAAAACACCTCGAGGCTAGGAAGAAGAGAGAGAGGAAAAAAAAAAAAGAGAACCACAAGAAAGGCAGGAATTTATTCCCCCTCCCCCCCACCAGCAAACAGGAGGTGGGCAGGGTATGTAAAATAGATGAGTTGTAGGGGATATAGGAGGTCGAGGGCACCACTCCGGGGGCTTCCAGAAAGAAGGAAAAATCAAACAAACAACACTGAAAAAAAAAAAGAACACCAATCAATGAGTGCCGTCATGATGAAAGTTTGGCACCCCCCACACACTTAACGCCTCTTTTGAACTGTTGTTATCCACCCCTACACAATCCCACCAGAGCGGTGCAGTACAGTAAGTACACCACTCTGTACCAAACACGATTCAGTCTCGAGTAAACGGAAACAACGATGAAGGAAAGTCAACTCCAGTGATGAATGCCAGCGTCTATATTGCACAAACATGTTAGAATTACGTGGACTTTAATAACCACTTACAGACTCACTCTGTATGTTTTTGACACTCTCTCTCTCTCTCCGTGACTCTCTGATTCACACCTACTTGCCTTCCCTTTCGTTCTGCTTCTCTCTCTATGTAGAATCTTGTAAACACAGCTTAGCATCCATATGTCGAACACAGACAGAGAGACTGGGCAGGTGACCGAGGGCTTGATGCAGTCTGTTCAGATTCATACTGCAGCTTACGCAACACTTCTTGTCCTTCGGTGCTTTTCCAACTGAAACAGTGGGCTAGCGCGGTTCCAACACACACGCAATTCATTATTTAAACAATACTAGGGCTGTCAGTGTTGATCACACTGCTAATCAAGTATCCCACCAATTATTGTGACAATTAATCACGTTTTTTAAATAGCAAACAACAAAATGGGCTTAACTGAACAACAACAAACACTGCAGCCAAAACACTTCACTGGGTAAAAATGAAACTGGGAGACGTTTAATTAGACCTCATTTCCAGTATGTAGGATAAAATGCATATATGATACTGGAGTAAAAGTCAAGAGAACACCTTCAACATTCAACCCTTGGTGTTGAGGCGCTGCCTCACTGCAGATAGACTGTGAATGTTTCAGGATCTGAAGCATATATGGAGCTTGATTTAATCTTCTCCTTCAAGATGAAAGCTTTCAGTGTTGTTTATCTGATGGGGACCGATTTGGTGGTCTACCATGTCTTGGCACATGCCACAAATGTAGGTATCAGTACCAGTACCAGTGAAATTCCATGATTCTCCATACCCAACTTTAATAACACATAAAAAAACAATGCATATATGGAGCTTGATTTTCTCTTCTCCTTTAAGATGAAAGCTTTCAGTGTTGTTTACCTGATAAGGACCGTTTTGGTGGTCTACCAGGTCTTGGCACATGCCACAAATGTAGGTATCAGTACCCGTATCAGTGAAATTCCATGATTCTCCATACCCAACTTCAATAACACATAAAAAACAACACATATATGGAGCTTGATTTTCTCTTCTCCTTTAAGATGAAAGCTTTCAGTATTGTTAACCTGATGAGGACCGTTTTGGTGGTCTACCAGGTCTTGGCCCATGCCACAAATGTAGTAATCGATACCAATACCAGTAAAATTTCATGATTCTCGATACCCAACTTCAATAACACATAAAAAACAACGCATATATGGAGCTTGATTTTCTCTTCTCCTTGAAGATTAAAGCTTTCAGTATTGTTTACCTGATGGGGACCGTTTTGGTGGTCTACTAGGTCTTGGCACATGCCAGGAATGTAGGTATCAGTACCAGTACCAGTGAAATTCCATGATTCTCCATACCCAACTTGAATAGCACATAAATAAACAATGTATATATGGAGTTTGATTCTCTTCTCCTTTAAGATAAAAGCTTTCAGTATTGTTTACCTGATGTGGACCATTTTGGTGGTCTACCAGGTCTTGGCACATGCCACAAATATAGTAATCGATACCAATACCATAGCCATAGCCAATTTCAATAGCACATAAAAATACAAAGCAGCTGATATGTTCGTCTGTCTGACACAGTAAAAATGATGGGGTTTCAGTTATTAGTTGGTGCTCAGTGACTGCAAGGAAAGAGCAGAGGCCTCACACACACATACACACCCCTCTAAATACTCAAGAGTGTAAGCCGTTGTTTAAATGGTGACAGATCATTAGTCTGGAGACAGTTATTCAAGACGCTGATGTTATACTTTAATGAGTACAAACTGAACAGTAAGGACAGTAGCTACTACTCCTACTACAAGTAACAAGCCACTAATTAAACTGAAGCCTTTCACATTTAGCCATTGCAAACATCGTATGCAACATAAGTGGCTACACAGCAGTGTCAGCTGCCCTGAACAAAAATAATGGTAGCCTGTATTTCAGGAGAACGATAACAAAGGTAACGCTTATAATATTGTTGTAAATATATTTTATATACTATGGCGTCTGTTAAAAGAGTTCGCAGGAAAGTTGTGAATTTGTGATCCATATAGGGAGTCACATATCTGGCTTACCAGACCCTTCGGCGTCATCGTTAGAACTTCTGTTCAAGTACCTCTGCCCACCTAAAATATAACAACATGGCTAGGTGTACCACATGAGCCTGAAGGAGCAGGAAGGCGGGCCTATAAAAGACAATGCAGCTGAAGACACGATTGAGACCAGGGTTTGAGAGCTCACAGAGAACGTCTGTACCGCAGTCCTAGAATAAAAGTTTATACTCTGAACTGGTCTCCCACTTCATTCTGACGCCAATAACTAAGTTACGACAATATGAAATTAAGTCCCGCGCCTTGAATTTTTTGGATAAATCTAGATGTCTGTCTTCATCAAGTTGGAAACGTTCAATGGGACTAGGTTTTTGCATACCGGTTCTTCTGACACCATGTGATGGTCTGCCTCGAACACAATATTTCCATACATGACTTTTCTTTCAACGTATCGAGAAACAGTGGTCACTACAGCAGCACTTGTGACCACATTTACATATGGTTTTTATTGCATGGCAGTAGGGGCTTTCCTTTCTTTGGCATCCAACAACAGACTAGAACACTTTTAGATGTAAGTGCTGCCCCTACATCAGGTCCAGAAGAATCACATCCCTGCTATTGAAGGCGTTTTAGAAATTTTGGAATCAGTTCTTGTGACATCGCCAGCCAAGTCCAATTTTCTCTGGTCAATTTCATCTTTTTACTTATTTTCCTTTGGCTTTCTTCTTCCTTTTCCATTTAAAGGTTATCTTAACTGGAAATTAAATAAATAAAGGTTGGTATCTTAAATCAGTATGCCCATCAGCAAGCCAACGACAAGCAAGAGTCTGAAAACTATGCACTTTTCTCAAGCACTGCCAAGCAATCAATGCCAATACAGTGAGTAGGCAATTTTTAATATATTAAAACTGAGTAATCAAGTTTAATTGATTAATCGTGACAGCATGACAATGTTGACACAAGCACCAGTCAGTGCAAGGAACAATTGGTGAAATGTTGTGGTGCATCCACATTACACACTGAACCTTCCTGGCCTCTTTTTCTGGAGTGACAGCAGAGTCGGAAACATAGTAAAGACACGGAATAAACAAATACATCAACGTAAACAAGCGGAGAAACCCTCAGGCCGCTTTCCCTGTTCACTTTTACGATGCATGTATAAACCAAGTTACGGGAGGACGGCAAGTTTTCACAGAGCCATAAATAACGCGGCAGGACGCAAGCGAGTAAATCTGAGACGCTTCGTGCCCGTCTGACTAAAGAGGAGCCCGTCGTAAAGCAGCCTTATAAAAAGCTCATCTGCCGGCTGCCATCTGTAAACACGGACATGGTAAAAGTTACCCGGCGAACGCAGCGTCCTGAGTCAGTGCCTCAGTTGTGAGGTTAGCAGCACGAACCCAAATTCAAGCTCGGCTGTACATGCAGTGCATTATGTTAATGAGGGCAGTTAATAAATAATAATAAATATATAAATAAATAAATAATAAATATCATAAAATATTTATAACAAATATGAAATATGTGATAAAATTTAACTTAATTTAAACGTAATTGTTTTGATTGGACTGTTCTCTTCCGTCTTCATTTCTTACAACTACACCAAAAGGAATCTCACTTATAAATAAGCATTAACTAGACAGAAACCAGGGTCCTGCTTCATGAGGCAGTATTTCTTGCAGTACAATCTTAATATGAATTAACCCTGGATTTGCTGGGACGCATCTCTATGGAAAGTGTTTGAGGCATACCACTCTGGCGAAGGCAGACCCCCTCCATTTATATGCACAGCACTAGCAGTGGCACATTTAAATACAGCCATCAAAAACTGATAACATTCCAGATTCAGTGGTGCATTAAACCAATACAACAGGACTAACTACCAGGGGTGCGGAAAAAAACAATATAATACATTATCATGATAATTTGCACAGCAATATCATTTTAATGTATTAATGCATGGATGCCAAGTGTTTATATTTAATTATATTAACTGCAAATATGAAAATAATTCAACTTTGTGGTACTAGAGTACAAGAATTGCTTTTTCAGTCCCCTGGATTGTGCTGAGTTGTTTCCTGGTGAGGTCAAGAGATCAGAGCTAGTTGGTAAAAACAAAGATGGCGGAAGGAAATCAGAAATGCAGCATCTGCATTTAAATCAAACGTTTGGACTTATTAAACAAGGCTTTTCTTTGGAGACACAGTCTGCTGCTGATGAAAGCTAGTAATATAAATTTGCAATAATGTCATATCGCGACTTATATATCGTGATAATAGTGTATCGTTGGGCCTTTGTGTATTCACATCCCCACTAATTACGTTATCTCATTAATGAGACATTTAATTGGTCAGTGCTCTTATATTATAGTATTATAGTAGAAATATAATAACAAAGTAATATTATAGTTATTATAGTATTAACAATATTCACAATATACCCAGAGAAGTGTTGTGTACTACAACATTTTAAAGCATCAAACATACTAACAGAATATGGTCATATGGTCCATTTTTTCCATTATCTTAAAGAAGAAGCCCAGCAAGCACTTAGAGGCAAGCCATTAAATAAAAAACCGGAGAACAAAAAAAAAGCCACATGAAATATTAAAAACATAAAGCTATTATACCAACAAAAAGCAACGCTGTTACCGCACAGGCACTGACAGACTTTCTGCCATTGCAATTGCTTTGTATTCTTCATATTTCCATTAAACAATCTGTGTTGAAAAATAACCTACTTGACCCGCGCTTATGTTTCATCTGACTGACTAGAAATCAATACAGCTGTATACTCACACTGATATAGACAATTTATCCCGGGGCACTAGCGCGGGCTGGATAGATTAGGCAGACACACTAATGCATGTAGGCACACTCACAAAACATGACAGACAAAATGAGAAAGAAAGGGAGCGAGGGAGCAAGACAAAAGAAAGCACTTGCTGCTGATTTGATCATAACAAATCATCTTACAGAAGAACGCTTTACCAAGGACAAAACAATGCTGCTACGCACGAGACAATGAAACACCTCCCCTAAGGCTGTAATAACTAAATGAGGTGGTTTCCAGCGATGCAGCTGTAAATGAAACGCTGTATACAGTGAAGGTTGCAGTCATTCTCTATCTGTCTGCCTGTCTGTCTGTCAGTGTTTCTCCCCCGCTCTGCGCTGAAAAACCAATGCACTGCTGCGATGGCTGTCTCTCTATATCATCTTCTCATTTTTCAGAATCTGGATCACAGAAGCCGCACTGGACAAACAGGACCACTGGCCCTTTTCTCTCAGGCTTTAGTTTCGAATGGCATGTAACAAACTTATTCAAAGAGATACATGTGTGGCTGAGTGGGCAGGTAGGTGGGTAGATTAGATTAGATAGATAGACGAGCCTGAGAGACCAGCCTGGAAAAATACTGGCACCACTGATAAAGATATGCAAATAAGGGTGAGTTTGAGCCCATAATGACTAGGCCTGCACCTAACAGTCTCTTAATCGAATCAAATGATTCTTTCTTCTATTAGTCGATTAATCTATCAACTAATTTTGAGTGTGTTAGGAATTACAATTATTATTATTATTTTGTTATGAATGCATATATATATATATATATATATATATATATATATATATATATATATATATAAGTAATCAGACAGTTTGTAGACTATATTTGTGGCAGAGAGCCATTTGAGAAGAAGCTACGTGTGTTTTAACCCAGCTGGTATTTTAACGTTGAATCAACGTTAATGTTATGGTTGAATCAACGTTGGCTTTGGTGTTGATTGACCCTCCTGTTATGTTATGGGTCAATTTGACCCGTTTCCACTTTGAGTTGTCTGAAATAGCTTCTCTCAAGAAAATGTTTAATAAACAGTTGTTAAAATCAATGCTGTCCAAAGAAAAAACTGTATCTCCTTAAGCTATTTTGTAGCATTTCTATTGGTCCCTTGGTGAATAATATTTCACACAATGTAAATGGCAGCTGTTGTGTTCAAATGATAATAAAAATTGAGTCGAAAATGGAGATACATGATTTAGTTTGGATAGCAACGACATGTTCTCATATTTATTCGTCTAAATCTCCAGAAAATTCATAATGTTTGGCTGTTTTACATATTTGACCCTTCTCTTGTTTTGGATTGTACTTATGCTGTGTGGTTCGACCCGTATTGTTCTGAATGTAATGTATTGTTTTTTAACATAAAAGGAGCGTTAAGAAAAGTGAATCAACGTTGATATGGCAACGTTATTTCAATGTTCGTCTTTCAACCTTGAATGAACCATAGCTCACATTTGGGATTCTCAGAATTGTATAGGAGGGGAAAAAAACTGTATGCTATGATGAAAAATTTGCAACTTCTATTTTTTTATTCTCTCTGTACATGTATAAATGTAAAGAAGTGCTTCGTGTATAGCAGTTGTACTGTTGTGATCATCTCCACTGTGCAGAGCTGACAGAGCACCACACTGTTGTGTTACTGGGTGAAACACTCCCACAACTTTAGATGTACATGAGTGATTGTTTGTAGCTGCGGATTGCACTCCGGATAAATCCATGCTTTCAGTAGGCGCTGCCATCTTTACGGTGTTATCAATGCACGTCATGCTAATCAATGTAATTTCCTAATCGATTACGTTGATTATGTCGACACATCGCCCCAGCTCTAATAATAACAACATTATGAAAGACAGTTAACTAGGGCTGGGTATCGCCACTGATTTCCTGGATCGATTCATTCCCGATATGTTTACATACCACCATGGTTTCTGAATGCTAATTTTAAAGATCGATCTTGGGTTTATGCGAATCGATATCAGATTATTCAAATGAAGATCGATTTGAATTGAAAAATCTATTTTTTAAACACACCCCTACAGTTAACGCTTTCAGATTAATTCAGAAGCACCTATAAAAGTTACATTTATGTACAGAAGATTATTTTCACCTCGACTTCTTGCTAAACAGTCAAATTCACGTATATTGGTACAAGTAAGTACAATATAAATACCCCATTTCCAATCATTAGGAAGTTTCAAACTACCAGAGTTGTAAATAGCCTGCCTGGAAGACAATGCATGTACAGAAAGAGGAGAGAGATAAGTGGCAAACATAACGGAGAGGAGCTGGTCCGGGTGGCCGGGTCTCTAGTTCCAGATTTAGACACAAACTCTGTGCCAACAAACCACTTTTCAGAAGAAAATCTTCGCTGTTATAAAACCACAAATGTGCGGGCACAAAGTGTGGGCAAATTGTTGCATCTCTTCGAGAAAAAGTTTATTTCTTTGGATAATTGTTCCTCACATAAAGGCTATAATTTTGAAGGGTAGTGTGGATGAATGGATGGATAGATAGGAATAAAATAAACTCGTGTGTAGCTGTTAGTACTTCAGTAATAACTGGCTGAGGCTGGTGTAGTACACACGTTTGAGAAAAATACGATATAGTCTTTTATCAGCTGCGTATGACAAATAGATGGATAAACAGACAAATAGACACATACAGTTGCGTTAGAGTTAGAGAGTTGGAACGGAGTTGCACTATTGGAATGGAAAGCTGTGTTTACCGTGTCACAGTGTAATGAGGAGGTTTCACTGTAGAACTGTACATACCATGAATCTCAAACAGCGTTGTTCCCCTTTTAATATAAAAATCCTCCACTTACAAAAGAGAGACCAGTTTCTTCAGTCTATCAAACTTATTTTTGTTTTGATGTTTTACAACAGCCGTAACAGCAGCTCTAACATTTTTAACACTATTTAGATTACACTGCCTCTCAGCTGTGCACATACGGCCGGTTGTTTGGTAGCACATCAGACAAACAATCAATTATCAGCCTGGATCGAGAAGTTTAGACTTTCCTAATTGGATATAAGACGTTGTAAGAATAGATTTACCTTGGTAAAAATAAATTTGGGAAAAATCTTCACTTAATTTAGGATTAAAGACAGAAATGTTCTTTAAAATGGGTCATGTGTTTTAGCGCAACATCAAACTACACTGATATAAATGGTATACTTTCATGAAATATCTTGTTTAAAAATATATCAATATGCCTAAAAGAGTCGATACTTGGCCCAGCCCTAGGTAGAACTAACGTCTGAAAGTTTATTGATATACATGGTATATCATGTATATCATGTATTCTCAGGTAGAAGTATAGATACAAGGGTTTAAAATACTTCAGTAGAAGTATCAACTCAACTCCCCAAAAACCCCATTCTTCTAAAAGCCATAATGACTATAATGTTCTATTAAAATGTTAATGTTGATAAATTTGGGATGCGCTAGGCTTCCTGTTTCAGCCGCGTATACGCCCATTGAACAAGAATGTAGTTTAGTACAATGCAAATATATTAAAGAAGCATATCTGTTACTACTGAGCATTAACATGTGTTTCATGGAACAGAAGATATGATGACTAGTTGTCTATAAGTATTGTAATGGTGCAAAAAGTCAAACGTTAAAGACATGTTATCAATAATCTTTACTGGAATGTAAATGTACATGAATGAAAACAAGCTGAAATGAAATGGGAGTATCGAGGATATTTTTCAAACGTAAGGAGTAGAAAGTACAGATAATGGCGTGATAATGTAAGGAGTAGAAGTAAAAAGTCATCCGAAAAATAAAATAATTACTCCAGTAATTAACTAAAATCTCTACTTAAGTAAGGTAACAAAGTATTTGTACTTCTCTACTTGACACACCTCTGATACACGCCAATCCAAAAACAAAAAAAGGAGAACCGAAGGACTAGGCAAAAGGGAGATATGAAAAATACAGGGGTAAGTCAAAAACCAGAGGGACACGGCAAACAGTACAATAGAGGCAAGGCAAAAAACTGAGAATCGAAAAGGACGAATAAAGGTGAAACCAGATACGTGTACAATATAAAGACCACTCCGTAATCTCAGACAAACTGTGGCAACACTAGACTGACCACAGACAGGTTAAACAGAGAGAGACACGGGTGCAAATAATCATAACTCAGGAGAGGCTGATCTGGGGTAGTCAGCTGACTGGGAGTTCTTAGTCATGTGATCAGTGGATGCAGGCTGGGAGGCATGACGAAGTCAGATCTTCTTAAACAGGAAGGTTTATAGTGAGAAACAATTTTAACTTTAATTTTCTTTGTGTTTGATGTAGAGATTGAAAGCGAGCAGCTAGTACAGGTACCATCAGCTAGTTTGAAAAGTACGAGGGTGGAGCATTTTTGGTTTGTTGCTCAGAGCAGAGCTTATCAAACTATTAATGTTTTCATTCTAGGACTAAACTGGCATTCTAGGCATTTTCTCTCCAACCAAAGTCGCATGCCTTCTATGTGGAACATCAGAGAACGACTGAAGATGCTGAATAAATGGACCAGAATTCTAAATTTAATGGCAACATAATACAAACCCACAGACTCTGCCTCCTCCGGCTGAGTGTATTAGCAGTAATTTACCCTGTTTCTGCACCTTACACAAAGATTTTCCCTTTGAATGACACGGTCACCTACAGCAAATAACTCTGTCCTGCCTTTAATTAGTCCCCTGTGTGAGAATACTTTACTTCCCTTTGAACGCACACACACACACACGTGTGCACTCAGAGCGTCCTCTACTGTGCAACGTTCCTCATATTTTCCTTATCGATTTTCACACTCAATTAGATTTTTTTCCTCTTCCACTGGGTTGTAATCATCTTCAATAGCCTTGGGAAGGGCAGGGGAAAGACTGAGGCCAGCAGCCTAATGGCAGAGCGAAAGGGAGAAGACAAAGGAGGACGAACTGATGTGGTTTGTCACAGTTCCATCAAATACTGCTGCATCTCTGCTGCACTCAAGAGACGTCACATGTCATAACCACGGCTGAGACTCAAAGTGCTTATGATGGGGCTGCGCGGTGTGGGTGAAATTCCATATTTCAATTACGCTGCGACACATGGATTCACATATTTTAAAAGCACATCAGTGAATCCTTGACGTGGAGTGCTGAAAGACTGGCCCGCGTTGTTTAAGACTGGATCACGTGACTGCCTTGATTCATCGAATCCCATTCCGAGTGTCAGGACGTACTCGGCGCAACATAAATCACTGATTGGTTAGCATTTCTGCGATATCAGCACTGCAAGGGCTGATACTGTGATAACTATAACTATAACAATACACTCCATCCTAGCTCATGAGAAATAATAGAAATATGATTATATTTCTATTATTTAATTACTATTATTATTATTTATTACTTATATAATATGGTCCCTCCTACTGCCGTTAGACTCTACAACCAGCACTGCTCCCAGCAGACCACACACACACACACACACACACACACACTTAAGCTCTACACACTGCTCCCAGCACACCACATATACACACACTTAAACTCTACACACTGCTCCCAGGAGACCACATACACACACACTTAAGCTCTACACACTGCTCCCAGCAGACCACATACACACACACTTAAACTCTACACACTGCTCCCAGCAGACCACATACACACACACTTAAGCTCTACACACTGCTCCCAGCAGACCACATACACACACACTTAAACTCTACACACTGCTCCCAGCAGACCACATACACACACACTTAAACTCTACACACTGCTCCCAGCAGACTGATGTAACACTGTGAAATTCCCTACTGTGGGACTAATAAAGGATTATCTTATCTTACTTATCTTATTATTACAATTTGCATGTTTCACAATGAAACAAAATATGACAGTTTCCCAATCTTTCACAAGAGCTCTCTTCCACAAACACGTTTAGCATTTTTCATAAAATATAAATCAGCCAAATCGGGATCAGCAGGTTCAACAAGCAGCCAATTTAAATGTTCTGATTCTGATCAGTCTGTCTTGCAATTTTTATGAAATTATGTAACTGAATTTTGCTGCTACATTCACAGTACGGTGGATATTTAAAACCATTTATCTCTGCCTTTGTAAAATCACCTTATATATATAAGTGTATGTTCACCAGTAAGAATTCCTAATATCATTAAAACATGAAGATGTAAATATTCATGCATACAATACAAAGTAACATGAATATCTTATTGTGAGAGAAGTAGATCAGATCTTGACTCCAGTTTGAAGAACAAAGTTAGGTTCCAGATTTCTCCTGGACGCCCCAGACATTGTATGAATGTATTCAGTTCCTTCAGCAGCAATCTTGATTTAGCTTAATGAAGTACTGAGCAGTCAAAGCAGGTATTAAATGAGAACTATAAATAGTACTGGGTTGTTTAGGAGAAGCTTGGAAAGGGTTAAATAAACATACTGATGTATGTAAAAGCACTACTTACTGTATTAATACTGAATAAAAGCAAATACACATCAATACAGTAAAAAGTGAAAAAATAATAATTTAGCCACCAGCTGTTGCATTGTTAGTGTCCATCAGCAGCACAACAGATATAATTTTAGATTGATTAGACGAACCAGGTGTTGGTTGATAACTACAATTAATACCAGGCTGTCATAAGCAAACGTGTGGAAATTGTTGAACAAACACAAGGACAAGCATAAAATTACTACTTCTTGTATTAACGTTGCTTGTATTTATTCCAACGTTAGTACATTTTGAGTCCTTTTTTTAAGATTTCATCTTTTAAATCTAATTTTCTCTTTTTTGCATAGCACTTTGTATGTAAATGACTTGTGCTGAACAGTTGTCGCTTATTTTCAGTGTGGCATTTATCTGTTTTTTGTTTAAAGCATTTAAAATGCAAGATTGGCCCACTAAGAGCAAACAATGTTAATTATATTGCAGCTAACAGAAAGTTCTGGAAATACATTCTTTAGTCCACACACTGTTGAGTTCCAGGCTCATAAAAATCAGCCTAAGAAATCAGCCATCAGTTGATTTGGCTGTTAAAATCCATGCACGGTGCACACCTAGGTCTTGAGAAGTTCTAGAGCGTCTGTGTGTATTTAAGGCAGAGTGAGTGTGAACGGCTACACAGATGGAGATGAATGAGTGCAGGCTCTCCCCGCTGCACATGATGGAGTGCTGGGACTGGGAGATACCACCCCGCACTCTAATGACTGCTGTGAACTAAAAGTTATTTAACCACAGACGACACTAATGGCTTCACTCTTATGGCTCCAGTTAATGAAATGTAAAGCAAGTCTTTATCTCCCTCGAAGCATCGGCCGGACTGAACATCGGGAGCTGATAAGATGATGACCTGTGGTCGGACTTTGTAACATGCTCTCATGCAAACCCTTCCGCAGCGAGAAAACATGGCTATTTCGGTCCGAGCCGTGGACAAAAGAGGTCTATCGCAGAATGGGGGTCATTCCAAAGAGCGTGCTGTACGCTGCACTATTTTTAGTTCGTCCACGAGCGCAGATATGACTAATCGTCCAGGTTACAACACCCATATCCATCATCATCATTCACGGGCGAGCCGGCGATAAGGCCTGTAAGCCCACTTGTAGGTCATATGTCCGTGTCCAGATTTATTCCTCTGTTCTTACAGCCGGGCTCTGCATAAATGAAAGTCATTGTTGCGCAGGGAAAACAGCCTAACTCGTCTATTACCTGCCATTAGGGTCTAAATGACAGTGATTCCAGGTAGATCGCTCCTCCAAGAAACAAGGAGGCGGTGCTTTTATTACCAGTGCCGTTACAGTATTTCATCTGTGAATGTTTAGTCGTTTGGTTTCATTTAAATGTAAATTCGAGCAGAGAGCCTCGGCGCATGGCCACCGCGCTCGCAGACCAGAGCAGATGATGGATTCTCTAACGGGTCTGGAAGCGATGCAGACTCCTTGCCGAAAGCACCCAATTCGACCTTCGCCGGCTCCCTCTTCACAACATCACCATTTTAAATATTGACAGAATTGGTAGTTACACAATTTGCCCGCTTACGTTTTCACATCACTTTTCAGTCGGGTGGTGAAAAAAAAACAACAAAAAAAACATCATAAACCTACACCTACACTGCAGTGACGGTACGATGTCCTTGAGGATGTGTTGGGGTTTTTTTTTTTCAAGCGTACTAAACTTTCTATGGAAACTGAACCAAAAAATAAAGAGCCAGAACATTTGACAGGCTGAGCTGCAATTGGAAAATACTCTATATGTATGTATATATATATATATATATATATATATATATATATATATATATATATATATATATATATATATATATATATGCGTTTCCACACAACAACTGATATTATAATGTGCCTTTATGCTCCACGCATGGACCACTGGACATACTGATAGATGCAACCAAGCACCCCTACATATGAACACATGTTTTCTCAACATCTAGTCCCACCAATTAGGCAGATATATAACAAGCAAGTCTATATTTATACTTAATATTAGGCTTTCAAATGAACTTTTCCACCCCATAGTCTGGCTCCTTTTGCTTTTGGTACCAGCTGCTTGGTTTTCCACTGCAGATATAGCACCTATGTCGCCACAGAGATGCCGTCTGTGACTGCTAAATAGGGGAATTTGTAAAATGCTACATCAGAGTTCAGAGGAGTACACAATCAGTGGTTCAGGAGGGTATGTTAACCTGATTAGTATATGTGTTTAGGGAGGCTTACTGCTCTCAATGGCTCTCCCAAACTAAGGTGATACCAAAAACAGTACCCTGTACCAATTTTGCCAAACAGATAACCAGAAAATGTCAAGCCAATACCACCACAGCATACACTGTGTAGAATATATTACCTAAAAGATAAAAGCTTCAGTGTTTTTGGTAAGTACAGTGGAAAATGACTGTGTAACACATGGCAGGTTAGACAAACAATTAAAAAATTGAGATGATATGACTTATTCTGCGAACCAGCCTTGATTGGCAAAACTAGCCAACTCTAAACAATCAACACTTCTTGGCAAATATGTTGTTAATGCGATTTCATATTAAACTCTTCACAAACATCTGCGTACTGTCTTACCGTATACCCTTGCCATTTACTGAGAGGCTACTGCTTTAACAAAGGACACGTGTTGGAAGAGACTAAAATCAGAAGTGCTGCAGTCTCTCATAGCTGTAAACTCAGATTTGTTGCAGACTTAATATGTTCAGAAGTCAACAGGCCAGTGAAGCATTCGGCCTTGCACCAATTACACCAGCATTTAGGCAGAGCAGAGCAGGTCAGGGTCAAGGAGATTAGCCCTGCAGGTATATCTGTAATACAGCTGGTCAAGAGAGTCATCCTCCTGCTCTGGAATATTGAGCTTTGAAAAGAAAATCAGAGCTACACATTCATTCAGGGTTACAGGTTAAAGCACAGCGAGCAGGCCTTGTGTGGATTTTGTTTTTTGTCCAGGCCGAAGCCGAGCCAAGGGACCTGTCCTCGCAATCAAAGCCTGTGCACAATGTATTATGCAATGCGAGGGCCAGGGTTATCCATTGCGTGCCGAAAGGAGGTGAAGCAGTAGACCTGGGGATCCTTTTAAAGTTTCCCCAGGGCCCCCGCCGGGCTCGCAGCCCCGCTAAAAGCAGCCAGCGTGGTGTGGAGTGGACAAGTCGGTTGCGTGACCCCTGGTGCGAAGCGCACTTAAACGGTGTCGTCTGGAGGGTACGGCCGCATGCAGCACGGTAATGGAGCGGCCAGGCTGGGCTTTCACAGTGATGCCTCAGATGTTCTACTCCGAGTGGCGGTGTGCGGCGCATGCCGAGTGACAAAGGGAAGCGCTGTGGTGGAGCAGCTGCAGAGGCTGCGATCCATCCAGCCTGCATCGCACAGACTGCTGTATTGAAACACATCCCAAAAAAAAAATCACAGAAATAAAAAAGGCTGTCTGTGGCAGCCGTGCACCGGCTCTGACATCCAGGAGAGGAGGAGGCTTGGCATACTGAGTGGAGGAGCAGCAGAGGGTGTCCGGGTGGAGACTTTGCCATGAGATAAACTGCAAGTTTGCTTTGCTTTGCAGCAGAAATGGACCAGCCTTGGAATCAAGGACTCAGATGGGGCTCCGGGGCGGGGAGGGGAGCAGGACGCTGGGCTGATGACAGAGAGGTGAAGCCCCCCTTACGCATTGCTGTGAATGGAGCAGGAAAGGCTGGAGGGAGTGATTCCGCCGCATTGGGGATGCTCGGCCGCCTGTTGCACGTTACAGTGCTGCTCAGCTGCGGGCTCGGACACTCTCTCGGTAATGAGGAGGTGCGTGCGCAACGGTTCTGCGGAGCTCCGTCGTGTCGGTACATTCTGGAAATAGTTAACGGACGACGGAGCTCCAGCAAGCCTCCGACTGGAACTGATCCGTTCCACCTTAAATGCTGCAGCGGCTACGCTCAGAACGGAGCTCCGCTCCCGCCGCTTTCCACCGTTTAAGGTGGAACTGGACAGTCAGGTGTGAGGAAATTGAACTTTGAGCTCGTTTATGGACCACCAGCAGACAAAACCAGCCACACCGACCACCGTAATCCGCAAACTAGACCGTAAACTTACTTCAGCTCTCACTTTTCTGAGCTACACCGAAGCTCACGGTGACGGTTGGACTCTCGTCCCGGCTCAAACCGTGACCGCGTCGCTGAGATTGACGGAGCACACGGTGTTGAAAAATACGTCTGTTTACTTATAAAAACTGTTCCTACCTCGGCAGCTGGCCCAGTTGGCGCTGAGGAGGAGAACCAGGACGAGGTCCAGACAGCGGTGGCAGCGGCGGCGGCGTCCGTTACTCGGAGTTAGCATGTCGGGTTTTCTTCACCTCAGCTCACGCGCTTGCCGCCAACCATTCCCGTTTATTTCTCGTCTTCACTCTCCAAAAGCGGGTCTCTCTGCTGCTGTCCGCCCTCGCAGCCCGAAGCCGCGGCCGGGGCCGGCATCTCTCCCGCTCGCCAACTTCAGGAGGCTCCTCAGAAGTACGAACTGCGCTCCGGTCCCGGTTAAGCAGGCTGCCTCGCTCGCAGCCCTCCGTTACTTTCAAATGTCAGGCGTCCGCGAGCCGAGCTCAGCCAATCGCGTGTCGCGGTGGGCGGGACGTGAGGGAGGCGGCTGCTGAGGCAGCCAATGGCGCGTCGCGGTGGGCGGGGCGGTGACTGTCAGCTTTCACTGACCGTTACAGCTGAGGCGTGCGAACCAGTGATGGAAAGTTCGATTCGGACTGAGGAGCCGACTCCGAACGAACGAGTCACTGAATCGCGAATGATTCAGTGACTCAGGCTCTTTGCACAGAACAGCTGTCACTTGCGCTGTCACTTTGCGCACTGCGTGCCTGCTCACCTCCTCCAGGAGTGTCATAGGAGTGTGCGGAGTGAGATTACAGTTTAAAGGGCCACGGAATCAAAACTGGGCGTCAATGTAATAAGGAGAGTAATAAGTCCTGCATTTACAGAAGAGTCGATTCCCAAATCATAAACTGTTACGTAACAGACTCGTTAATATTTACACCCCCAATATTTATGTACAACCACAACAAAAACCATAATGCTGGAGGAGAAATTCAGAGTTTAGACAGAGCCAAAGATTTGGAACTCAAAACCAGTAGATATTCACCGGGCTTTAATAGTCAACTGTGTTTAAACAGTAGTTATAAAATTTATTATTATTTATTATGGCTGCTATTATTATAGCTGTTATTAGTTTTTGGTAAAAAAACTCGTCCCGCAGTTTATATAATATCAACTCTGTTACTACTCCAGAGTCTGATTGTGTGATTTGGGCTTGTATACAGCTTTTTTTACAGATTCTAAAAAACAACAGATTTTTCCTGAATTTTTTTCCCATAGAAAATGAATGGGATAGAAAAGTGCACACCAATCTACTGAACTTCTGCTCCACCGACAGACACCGTGTCACATACACTGACTCAGGGCAGACCCCCGACCACGACTGCAGTGTTGGCTTGACAAGCACTCGTCTGTTTGCCTTTTTTTCTATCCCTCTTTTCTCTCCATAGAGTCCCATTCATTTTCAGTCAGACCCAAACCTCATGGGTTCATTGAACCTACAACATCCAAACTGCCTGTACTTGTTTAAGGTAGGTGCCCAAACTCTAATCCACAGACATACTGACCCACACTCCTCTATTTGTCGTTTATTCATCACTCGTTCCTCCTATAAGTTCCCATTCATTTTCAGCCTAACCCAAACCTCATGGTCTCATTTAACCTACAGCCTCCAAACTGTCTGTACTCACTCAGAGCAGATCCTTAACCTCTAATCCACAGACATACTGACCTGCACTCCTCTATTTGTCGTTTATACACTTTTCTGGTTTACTTTGACATTCAGTTAACTTCTATGATTAGCTTTTATAGTTGATGTATTTTTCTTTTAATTTTCTGCATTTTAATCTGTGTTTTATTAACTTTACTAATCTTTTTATTCAATTTTATAATTTATTTAATAATTTATTAGCTACAGTGTGTTTTATTTTTTACTGTTTTTTTTCTTTTTTCTCTATTATCTCTCTTCTTTTTATTTATTATATTAATGTCACACTCATGTTTACGTCCCCTCGTCTATCCCATGTGTGTTTGTCATGTGATCCGTGTCTCCGCCCTCCACCTGGTTCCCATCTGTGTCTCCTCCCATGTAACCCTTTCCAATCTTCTCCTAAACAACCCAGTATTATTTACAGTTCTCATCTAATACCTGCTTTGACTGCTCAGTACTTCATTAAGCTAAATCAAGATTTGCTGCTGAAGGAACTGAACACATTCATACAATGTCTGGGGCGTCCAGGAGAAATCTGGAACTACACTTTGTTCTTCAAACTGGATCAAGATCTGATCTACTTCTCTCATAATAACATATTCATATTACTTTGTATTGTATGTATGATTATTTACATCTGTTCTAATCAGATCTGGTGGTGAAAATACATGTATTGATCAGATAAAGACTTTAAAACTATCAGTAGAGTAGATTTCTATGTGAAACCATTGAAAATGCTAATAACTTGTTTTCTATTGCACCTTTAAAGACTAGCAAAACCTTCTAATGACATATCTTGAAGGTAAACGAGTGTGTTTTTCCCCCCAGCCAACAAATCAAACTCGGCTCTGGTGTCGTTTGTGGCCGGGCCAGTAGGACTGGTTGACACCTCAGGGATTCCTGATGACTCTATGATTGTATGTATGTGAGTAATGAATTCTGGGTATTGTAGTGACAGAGGATCAATAAAAGAAAACAGGGGGTTTATTTAAAAGTGAGGATTGTGTCAGACCGATGAGGCAGAGAGATTCAATTCTATAGGATATTAACTAGAACGCCAAATAATACATTGGCTGCTAACCAGTACCTGGCATGTGGGGGCATGTGCCCACCTTTTGCTCTTGTTTGACAGTTAAAGGTATGTGTATGTATTATTTTTGTTATTCTGTAGGATGTGGGTTTAGTTGGGTGGGTTTTATGTATCGGGGTGGTCACCAGCAGGGTGAAGCGATGGCTTAATAGTGAGTTCAGTGCTGTTATATGTCTACTGTGCTGCTGTTCAATAAAGGACTGTTCTCAGATCAGGATCAAGGCCTCTGCTGAGTTTTCTACTGACCACTGTTTAATATAATATTAAACTCTAATGTTAGTCCAGGGGGCACCTTTAAATAATTTCAAAGATCTTATTATGGTACTGTGTGCTTTTTCTCTTGGATTATATGAGGCTACATGAATGATTATTATTTAAAGGGTTGATGTACTTGGAATAAGTTCAAAATGTTCATTGAATCATGATTTAAATGATTCATTCAAATGATTCTGAGGTCACATTTTTATAATCTTAAAAAAATAATGAGGTTTTCTGAATTCTATATTAAAACGTCTAGTATTAGGTCCCAGGAGCAGATACTGGTTTTAAGAAAAAGAGCTGGTAATGGGTTATGGATAATAGGAATAGGCCTGATGTCAGTACTATGTATTATATGGTAAAGTATCAGCTTAGGTGCAGTAGAGTAAATTTCTATGTGAAACTATTTAAAATGCTGATAACTTGTTTTCTATGGCACCAGTAAAGACTAGCAAAGCCTTCTGATGACATATCTTGAAGGTAAACGAGAACAGCTGAAGTTAGGAAGGTGATTGCTCACCCCACCTCAGTGTTTTTCCCCCCGGCTCTGGTGTCCATTTGTGGCCAGGCCAGTAGGACTGGTTGACATCTCAGGGATTCCTGATGACTGTATGATTGTATGTATGTGAGTAATGAATTCTGGGTATAGATCAATAAATGAAAACAGGGTTTCTTTAAATTTCCTTGCCAAATCTCTTTTCAGGTCCCCGTGTTCAAACTGTATGTTTGCTTAAGGTTAGTTAATGCAAAGTGTTGAGATTCCATAGCCAGACTGTGCACACGTCCAAGGTTTTTTGCCTGTAAACATTGTTTACATATTGTTTTCTTCCATTATATTCCATATAATACATCAGCCGGGCGTATGGATGTGTAATATCCGGCAGGTCTATGATCTGTCCTAAAGTAGCATTTACCATAAGCTAATCATCTCTCCCTTCAGCTCAGGCACTGAGCGGGAAGAGAAACACAATTTCTACTGCATATTCAATGCACAATAAGGTGCGCCCGAGGAGGCAATATTGCATTTTGGGAAAGCTATTCCAATAGTTAACATGACTAACCTTTCATGGAGGATGGCATTTAGGAACATAAGATTTCGCCGCAAACTCAATTATGCAAAGGAGGAATTTCAGGCGTTGCTTTTTGTTTTGCTTTCATAGCGACTGTAAAACAATTACCGGTCACGGAAAATCCATTCGGCGCCAGCAAAACAGGATTTCAGGCCTGATAAAGTAGGACGATTGTAAGTCCTTACATCTGATTATCAGCCGTGCTTGACAGAGGCGGCAATGTATCTGATTCGCCTGTAACTTTGGGCGGAAGTTGGAAAAGCTCATAAGCAGGTGAAGCGTAAACACAGCAGGAGGGAACCCTCAGGGTCTTTGAGGTGTTCAGAGGAGGTCTAATGGTTTCTGGGAACTGAACACAGCATTTGTACGTCACTTTCATTGAGTAGAATTTTTCGGTGGTCTTTAAACTTGAGTCTCGCTGTAAAAGTTGGATGGAAATGAACAGATTTGTCAAGAATTGTTTGTCTGTGAAGCAAAAGACGCTTACAAATCTGATTTGAATGGCCCGACTGAGACGCATACACAATTGGATTCACATTTCAATCCACCTCCAAATGTGGTTTGGATCTGATTTGCAGAAATCTGATTTCAGGTGTTTTCCTGCTGTCAATCTGGATGTATCTCAAGTCATATTTTGGGCTGGCGGTCTGAAGAAGGCCCTACTGTGTTTGTAGTCCTAAACCATCAGCCTAACTCAAGGTTTGATTCCCAACAGGTGGGACCAATTTTGTGAGGAGAAAACTCACTCCAGGTCTTCTGGAAGTTCTAGATTTGTCAGTGGCTGAAGACGAGTGGCAGCCAATCATTGGAAAGAACAGCTGCAGCAATCTACACAAGCCTCTGTGCTGAAAAGCTGCAGTTCCACTCTACAGCACTCCGTGGCTTGACTTGTCTTGGCATCACCTCCGCCAAGGTACACGTTCGGGTGACAACAACTTTTCTGCTCCACCTTAAAACACACAGATAAGTGACAACAAACTTTCCCTTCCACCTTAAAACAGGCATTCTAATGACAACAACTTTTCATTCCACCTTAAAACACAGAGTGGAGTGACAACAACTTTTCAACTTTTCCATTCCACCTTAAAACACTCATGCAAGCGACAACAAACTTGTCATTCCTCCTTAAAGCATGCATTTAAATGACAATAAGTTTTCCATTCCACCATAAACACACAGTGGAGTGACAACAACTTTCCCATTCCACCTTAAAACACACAGTCAAGCAACAACAAACTTTCCATTCCACCTTAAAACATGCATTTAAATGACAATAAGTTTTCCATTCCACCTTAAAACACACAGTAAAGTGATAACAACTTTACAACTTTTCCATTCCACCTTAAAACATGCATTTAAATGACAATGAGTTTTCCATTCCACCTTAAAACACACAGTAAAGTGATAACAACTTTACAACTTTTCCATTCCACCTTAAAACACACAATGAAGTGACAACATTTTCATTCCACCTTAAAAAACACAGTGGAGTGACAACAACTTTTCCATTCCACCTTAAAACACACAGTGGAGTGACAACAACTTTTCAACTTTTCCATTCCACCTTAATACACACAGTGGAGTGACAACAACTTTTCCATTCCACCTTAAAACACACAGTGGAGTGACAACATTTTCATTCCACCTTAAAACACACAGTGGAGTGACAACATTTTCATTCCACCTTAAAACACACAGTGGAGTGACAACATTTTCATTCCACCTTAAAACACACAGTGGAGTGACAACATTTTCATTCCACCTTAAAACACACAGTGGAGTGACAACAACTTTTCCATTCCACCTTAAAACACACAGTGGAGTGACAACATTTTCATTCCACCTTAAAACACACAGTGGAGTGACAACATTTTCATTCCACCTTAAAACACACAGTGGAGTGACAACAACTTTTCCATTCCACCTTAAAACACACAGTGGAGTGACAACAACTTTTCCATTCCACCTTAATACACACAGTGGAGTGACAACAACTTTTCCATTCCACCTTAAAACACACAGTGGAGTGACAACATTTTCATTCCACCTTAAAACACACAGTGGAGTGACAACATTTTCATTCCACCTTAAAACACACAGTGGAGTGACAACATTTTCATTCCACCTTAAAACACACAGTGGAGTGACAACAACTTTTCCATTCCACCTTAAAACACACAGTGGAGTGACAACAACTTTTCCATTCCACCTTAAAACACACAGTGGAGTGACAACATTTTCATTCCACCTTAAAACACACAGTGGAGTGACAACATTTTCATTCCACCTTAAAACACACAGTGGAGTGACAACATTTTCATTCCACCTTAAAACACACAGTGGAGTGACAACACCTTTTCCATTCCACCTTAAAACACACAGTGGAGTGACAACACCTTTTCCATTCCACCTTAAAACACACAGTGGAGTGACAACAACTTTTCCATTCCACCTTAAAACACACAGTGGAGTGACAACATTTTCATTCCACCTTAATACACACAGAGGAGTGACAACAACTTTTCCGTTCCACCTTAAAACATGCATTCGAATGACAACAACTTTTCTATACCACCTTAAAAATATTAATTCAAACGACAACAACTTTTCAGTTCCACCTTAAAACACACGTTTGAATGACAACAACTTTTCAGTTCCACCATAAAACACACATTCGTGCAACAGCAAACTTTCCGCTCCACCTTAAAAGCTGCAGACGGTTCTTATACCCAAACACACCAGACGGTTACTGCTGCCTCATTTAAGGTGGAATTATTAATTTCTTAAACAATGAGCTGCAGCTTCGTCAGAAAGTGTCTCTGTGAGTCACAGTTAACTCACCAACAAACCACAGACAGCAGCCTCATCACCGACATGGGTCTCAACACTTATGGCCCAAACTGAAGGTCCAGCTCTAGTGGTCACCACTGGTGTAAGAAACCCTGAGACTCTAGTAGAAGCTCCTGGTCTTGTCTTCTAATTGGAAGCTCCATGCTTTCCTGCCTTTCTCGGTTCCCTGATGAGCAAAGGGTGTGAGTTGTTTCGAAGCCACACAAGATGAACAAGCGTCCAGTAAGTCTGCAGTGATGCAGACGTGAACCTTTCAAGGCCCAAGGCTTCTTCTCTCCATCACACTTTAATGGGTGTCTGAAACATGCTCATCAGACGTGGCCTACAGAGACTTCAGTCGAGGCCGAAGGAACCCAGTGGAGGCTCAGCAGTGAGCTTGATCACTGGTTTGGTTGCCAGTTGAACAGATATCTAATAGACCCTTGAAGCTGTGTGGACGTTCTGTAGCTGTCTACATGGAGCTGCATCATTAGCCGCAGTTTCATCATCATCACCGCTGTGAGTTACGGGTCTCTGTAATAGATGCGTCTGCGGTGGCAGAACTGATTACAAGTGCATTTCATGCGCGCAGCACGAGAGTGACGTGGTGGGAGTTGCGTCTTCAGAAGCGGAGTTCAGTATTAATGTGCTTCGTTGAGGCGTCTTTGAAGTTTCTAATCCTGACTTTCCCAAATTTCTCCATAATTCATCTGAACAAAGGAACGCAGAGAGGTTTGCGGCTAATTATAGGGGACCGTGCCGACTCAGACGTTCTGTACAGTGGTGGTGAGTGGAGCCAGGGGTCACCACGTCCACAACACAGATATGAGCTGCGTCCGAAATCCTCTACGTAGACAGTCCTTACCAGACCGGACTCCTTATACACACTTGTTGTGACAGTATATGCTATGATGCATGCATTTTAACCAATTTTGACTATAACTTTTCAGTTCCACCTTAAAACACACAATCGAGTGACAAAAACATTTGATGGTGTAGTGGTTAGTACGGTGGTGTAGTGGTTAGTATAGTGGTGTAGTGGTTAGTGTGGTGGTGTAGTGGTCAGTACGGTGGTGTAGTGGTCAGTACGGTGGTGTAGTGGTTAGTACGGTGGTGTAGTGGTTAGTATGGTGGTGTAGTGGTTAGTATGGTGGTGTAGTGGTTAGTACGGTGGTGTAGTGGTTAGTACGGTGGTGTAGTGGTTAGTATGGCGGTGTAGTAGTTAGTATGGTGGTGTAGTGGTTAGTATGGTGGTGTAGTGGTTAGTATGTTGTTGTAGTGGTTAGTATGGTGGTGTAGTGGTTAGTATGGTGGTGTAGTGGTTATTATGGTGGTGTAGTGGTTAGTATAGTGGTGTAGTGGTTAGTGTGGTGGTGTAGTGGTCAGTACGGTGGTGTAGTGGTCAGTACGGTGGTGTAGTGGTTAGTACGGTGGTGTAGTGGTTAGTATGGTGGTGTAGTGGTCAGTACGGTGGTGTAGTGGTTAGTATGGTGGTGTAGTGGTTAGTATGGTGGTGTAGTGGTTAGTACGGTGGTGTAGTGGTTAGTACGGTGGTGTAGTGGTTAGTATGGCGGTGTAGTAGTTAGTATGGTGGTGTAGTGGTTAGTACGGTGGTGTAGTGGTTAGTACGGTGGTGTAGTGGTTAGTACGGTGGTGTAGTGGTTAGTATGGTGGTGTAGTGGTTAGTATGTTGTTGTAGTGGTTAGTATGGTGGTGTAGTGGTTAGTATGGTGGTGTAGTGGTTAGTGTGGTGGTGTAGTAGTTAGTATGGTGGTGTAGTGGGCAGCACTGTGGTATAATGGATAGTATGGTGGTGTAGTGGTTAGTACGGTGGTATAGTGGATAGTATGGTGGTGTAGTGGTTAGTACGGTGGTGTAGTGGTTAGTATGGTGGTGTAGTGGTTAGTAAGGTGGTGTAGTGGTTAGTACGGTGGTGTAGTGGTTAGTACGGTGGTGTAGTGGTTAGTATGGCGGTGTAGTAGTTAGTATGGTGGTGTAGTGGTTAGTATGGTGGTGTAGTGGTTAGTATGTTGTTGTAGTGGTTAGTATGGTGGTGTAGTGGTTAGTATGGTGGTGTAGTGGTTAGTGTGGTGGTGTAGTAGTTAGTATGGTGGTGTAGTGGGCAGCACTGTGGTATAATGGATAGTATGGTGGTGTAGTGGTTAGTACGGTGGTATAGTGGATAGTATGGTGGTGTAGTGGTTAGTACGGTGGTGTAGTGGTTAGTATGGTGGTGTAGTGGTTAGTATGGTGGTGTAGTGGTTAGTAAGGTGGTGTAGTGGTTAGTACGGTGGTGTAGTGGTTAGTACGGTGGTGTAGTGGTTAGTATGGCGGTGTAGTAGTTAGTATGGTGGTGTAGTGGTTAGTATGGTGGTGTAGTGGTTAGTATGTTGTTGTAGTGGTCAGTATGGTGGTGTAGTGGTTAGTACGGTGGTGTAGTGGTTAGTATGGCGGTGTAGTAGTTAGTATGGTGGTGTAGTGGTTAGTATGGTGGTGTAGTGGTTAGTATGTTGTTGTAGTGGTTAGTATGGTGGTGTAGTGGTTAGTATGGTGGTGTAGTGGTTAGTACGGTGGTGTAGTGGTTAGTATGGTGGTGTAGTGGTCAGTATGGTGGTGTAGTGGTTAGTATGTTGTTGTAGTGGTTAGTATGGTGGTGTAGTAGTTAGTATGGTGGTGTAGTGGTTAGTATGGTGGTGTAGTGGTTAGTATGTTGTTGTAGTGGTTAGTAAGGTGGTGTAGTGGTTAGTAAGGTGGTGTAGTGGTTAGTACGGTGGTGTAGTGGTTAGTAAGGTGGTGTAGTAGTTAGTATGGTGGTGTAGTGGTTAGTATGGTGGTGTAGTGGTTAGTATGGTGGTGTAGTAGTTAGTATGGTGGTGTAGTGGTTAGTATGGTGGTGTAGTGGTTAGTATGTTGTTGTAGTGGTTAGTAAGGTGGTGTAGTGGTTAGTAAGGTGGTGTAGTGGTTAGTAAGGTGGTGTAGTGGTTAGTATGGTGGTGTAGTGGTTAGTAAGGTGGTGTAGTGGAAATATATATATATCCAATAAAAAATAGGGATCTCCAAAATAGTAATTTTACAGGAGAGGACAAAAACTGTACTTACTTTCAATGAAAGTCAATGAAACCAGATTTACTTCCAAGCTATTTTGGAGCATTTTTATTGGTCCATTCATCATGAAATTTTCACACAATGTAAAGGACTGCTCCTGCATTTAAATGATGTAGAAAAATAAAAATGGACAAAAATGGAGACAAATATTTTTGTTTGGACAACGACAATATTAATAATGTGTAATAATAATAATATAATAATAATAATCAGTGCGTGGCGGTGGTGAGGCATTAAAAGTTTCGGGCCTGACTAGCTCCCGCTGCGAGTGGTGTGAGGGCAGTTTGCCGCAGACATGAGCGCAGCCCGTTTTTCATTCAGTGTGAAAACAGGCCGAGAATGGCATTCTCACAAACCCCGCCCCCACATCAAGCAGCAGGCTTTGTTAAATGTGTTGATAAGAGACTCTGGCAGCAGTCGGAGTGCCTGGCAGTGTTCAGCTTTAGCAGTAGTCTCACTTTCATGCTATGAAATGTCAGCGCGCAGGAGTGCCGGCTTGCTTTTAGCAGGGACGTAGCAGAACCCACATTGCCATTATTCTCCTAGCTCGTGATTCAGAGCATCACTTGAGGGAGAAACCAACACTGATGTTTACCGCAGAGTTAGAGAGCAGCAACTTTTCCTATAGAGGTAAAAGCCCCAGACCTGGAGTTCCTTATCTGACTCACAGCTCAAATGACTGGCACCCCATACACTACTGTACAAACATCTGAGGCATCTAAGCTGATCTGATTAGAGCAGATGTAAATAATCATACATACAATACAAAGTAACATGAATATCTTATTGTGAGAGAAGTAGATCAGATCTTGAGCTCCAGTTTGAAGAACAAAGTGTAGTTCCAGATTTCTCCTGGACGCCCCAGACATTGTATGAATGTGTTCAGTTCCTTCAGCAGCAAATCTTGATTTAGCTTAATGAAGTACTGAGCAGTCAAAGCAGGTATTAGATGAGAACTGATAATAATACTGGGATGTTTATAGAAGAAGAAGCTTGGAAAGGGTTAAATAAACACACTGGTGTATGTAAAAGCTCTACTTACTCTATTAATACTGTTTAATATTTAAATAAAAAAGTGTTTACTGAGTAAATAAAAGCTTCCTGTCTGGAAAAAAGCTTTTTATACATAATAATGTCTCCAAGTGTCCTAAAACTTTTTGGACAGCCTATACTATGTAATTAAATAGGGAGTCTCACTTCTGGCTGAACCCTTCATGAACATGTTGGATATTTAATGCACTATTTGGGTGTAAAATATAATATTTTATTCTCTAATAAGTACATCCATCTATTAACTTCCACTTTATCCCGCTAGTCGGGGTCACTGGAGCCAATCCCAGCGTCACTGGCTGAAAGTGGGATAGACCATGGACAGGTCGCCAGTCAATCGTATGGCCAACAAACTATGGGCAGTTGAGAGGGAGGATCCTAACATGCATGTGTTTGGACTGTGGGAGGAAACCCACTAACCACTACACCACCTTACTAACCACTACACCACCGTACTAACCACTACACCACCGTACTAACTACTACACCACCATACTAACCAATACACCACCGTACTAACCACTACACCACCATACTAACCACTACACCACCGTACTAACCACTACACCACCATACTAACCACTACACCACCGTACTAACCACTACACCACCGTACTAACCACTACACCACCATACTAACCACTACACCACCGTACTAACCACTATACCACCATACTAACTACTACACCACCATACTAACCACTACACCACCGTGTTAACTACTACACCACCATACTAACTACTACACCACCATACTAACCACTACACCACCATACTAACCACTACACCACCATACTAACTACTACACCACCATACTAACCACTACAC